>QRFJ01002394.1:0-91365 GCA_006176705.1 Cocos nucifera
TTGGGCTCAATATTTCGGATACGGTGAGAGACTCAATTAGGAATCCAGTCTATGCAAATGGTGGGTCTGACTTAACTAAGGAGTGGATCAATATTTCGGATACGGTGAGATTCATGAATTAGAGACCAAGTTTGGGTGCACCATGATTAGAGAATCATTGAACAAGAGTTGTTCACTCATTGGCTAACCCATCACCAATAACTGTTAGGTGAGGTGATGAGTCAGTTGGTGAGACCGCACCACCCACTAGAAATCATTAATCATGGAGATTTTTGCATCTCTACAGAGGGAGTGTAGGGATCCGAGAAAATAGTGGAAGCTAATTTATTTAAAAATAAAATTCCTAAATAAATTGGTCAAGTCATAATTACAGTATCTAACTAGAATCTTTGACTCTCTACAGGAAAATGTCTGCGTCCAACCCATTGGCACGTATCCTGGACACACATAGACTGACTGGACCCAATTATAAAGATTGGCTCAGGAACTACAAAATAGTTTTGGGTTCCGAGAAGTTAACCCATGTATTGGACCAGGACCCTCCCACCTTACCAGCCCGTCCATCCACTGAACAGAGAGCGTCTCTGAAAAAATGGATAGACGAAGATAATAAGGCCAGATATTACATGTTGGGCTCGATGTCTGATGAGCTCCAGCGCCAACATGAAGATATCGGGACTGCTCGCCAAATGTTGGCTCACCTGCAGGAGATGTTTGGTGAACAGAGTCGCGCAGCCAAATATCAAGTCACGAAATGACTTTTTAAGGCTAAGATGCATGATGGGCAGTCAGTCCAAGATCACTGTCTGATGATGATCAAGGACATGGAAGAGCTTGAGAAGCTCGGTGTGAAGTTAGACTTGGATCTGCAGAATGATATTATTCTGCAATCCTTGACTGATGCATATGGGCAATTCATCATGAATTACCACATGCATAAACTTCAAAATTCCTTGGCCGAATTAATGAATATGCTGGTTACCGCTGAGCTTTCTATGAAAGGTTCTAAAGGCTCAGTTCTTGCTATGGAATGGACTTCTTCCAAAAGAAAGTCTTATGGAAAGAAAAAGAAGTCTGCGAAAAAGCAGAAGGTGGAAGGAACAAAGAAGAAGAAGGCAGAACCGAAGAAAAAGGCCGATGTCAAAGGAAAGTATTTCCATTGCAACAGCGACGGCCATTGGAAGCGGAACTGCCCTACTTACCTGGCCACCCTGAAGAACAAGAAGGAAGGTCCTTCTGGAGGTATGCTCGTTATTGAGTCTAACCTTACGGTTTCTTCTGCATCCAGTTGGGTGCTTGACTCTGGTTCTAGTGCTCATCTGTGCACTTCCATGCAGGGTCTTGAGGATAGCAGGAGGCTGAGGGATGGAGACATGATCCTACGCATCGGTAATGGAGCAAGAGTTGCTGCAGTAGCCGTGGGAACATACCCTCTTCGATTACCATCTGGTTTAGACTTAGTTTTGAAAGACTGTTATTATGTGCCTGCAGCTAGCAGGAATTTGATTTCTGTTTCATGCTTAGCACTAGAAGGCTATGTGATTACCTTCTTTAAGGACCATTGTAACATTCTTTATGAAAGAAATAAAATTGCAAATGGTTTCCTTATTAATGGTCTTTATCAGCTACATATTGATGTACCTATTCTAACTATCGAGCAAAACGTGAATGCCAAACGACCTAGGGATAGTCCAAATGATAGATATCTATGGCACCTGAGATTAGGTCATATAGCAGAAGATAGGATCAACAAATTGAGAGAAAAATGGGCTATTGAGTCCATTGACTTTCCGAGTCATATCCAACTTGTGAATCTTGTCTTCAAGGCAAAATGACCTAAACTCCCTTTTGTTGGACATGGGGAGAGGGCCACAGATCTCCTTGCCCTAGTACATACTGATGTGTGCGGCCCATTTGATGTGCCGGCTAGAGGCAATTTTGTCTACTTCATTACCTTTACCGATGATCTGTCTAGGTATGGGTATGTGTATCTTATGAGACATAAGTCTGAAGCTTTTGAAAAGTTCAAAGAATTCAGACATGAAGTAGAAAAATAAACTGGAAAAACCCATTAAGGTTCTTCGATCAGATCGAGGAGGTGAATACCTTAGCCGGGAATTCCTAGACTATCTTCAAGGAAAAATGGCATAGTCTCTCAATGGACTCCACCAGGAACACCTCAACTCAACGAGATTTCAGAATGGAGAAATCGGACTCTATTGGATATGGTCCGATCCATGATGAGCTTCACAGACCTCCCTGATTTTCTTTGGGGACACTCATTGTTAACTTCAATTTATCTACTGAATAGGGTTTCCTCTAAAACCATTCCTACCACACCGTATGAGATATGGCACGGTAAGAAACCAAGTCTGAGTCATCTCAGAATTTGGGGTTGTCCGGCTCATGTCAAAAGACAACAAGCGGACAAGTTAGAGTTTAGGTCCTTTAGAGCTCGATTCATAGGATATCCTAAAGAGTCATTAGGATACTATTTCTACATTCCAGAAGACCACAATGTGATTGTGAGTCGACATGCCATCTTTCTTGAAAAATAGTTTATTCAAGATAGCGGCATTGGAAAGCAGATTCAAGCTTGATGAGAAAGTCTCACAAGTACAACGAGCTAAGGACCAATTGGAACCAAATCAGGTTGAGCCAATAAGAACACTACCTCCTCCACCTCGTAGATCGGAAAGAGTTTTCCATCCCCCTGAAAGATACTTAGGTATTATTTCAGAGGAAGTAGAGAAAATGTTCCTCGTAGGTAATGGTGCTCATGGTGATGATCCCAAAACCTACAACGAGGCGATATCAGATATCGACTCCGAGAAATGGCTAGAGGCAATGCAGTCAGAAATTGACTCGATGCACTCAAACCAAGTCTGGACCTTGGTAGATCCACCAGAAGGTATAGTACCTATTGGGTGTAAATGGATCTTCAAGAGAAAGATTGGTGCAGATGGGAATGTGGAGACATTCAAGGCTAGACTAGTGGCAAAAGGTTATAGTCAACGCGAAGGCATTGACTATCAGGATACCTTTTCCCCAGTGGCTATGCTAAAATCCATCCGCACATTGCTTGCCGTTGCAGCCTATTTCGATTATGAAATATGGCAAATGGACGTGAAAAATGGCATTCTTAAATGGATATCTTGAGGAAGATATCTATATGGAACAGCCGCTAGGTTTCACATCCAGTGATACTGATCACAAGGTTTGCAAGCTGCAAAGGTCCATATATGGACTTAAGCAAGCATCTCGGAGCTGGAACACTCGTTTCAATGATGTGATCAAAAAGTTTGGTTTCATCAAAAATGAAGAGGAACCGTGTGTTTTCAAAAAGGTCAGTGGGAGCGCTGTTGTCTTCCTCGTATTGTACGTGGATGACATCCTCCTTATTGGGAATGATATTCCCATGATGACAACAGTCAAATTATGGTTGTCCAAGGAATTCTCCATGAAAGACCTAGGTGAAGCATCCTTTATTCTAGGAATTAAGGTCTATAGGGATAGACCGAATAGGATGCTAGGACTTTCACAGAAGATGTACATAGAGAAAGTACTAAAGAGGTTTAGTATGGAAAACTCTAAGAGGGGATTAATACCCTTCAGACATGGTATTCATCTTTCCAAGAAGATGTGCCCTAGCACACCTGAGGAAATAGAATGCATGAGCAAGATCCCTTATGCTTCTGCAATAGGGAGCCTCATGTATGCCATGCTATGTACACGACCTGATATAGCCCATGCTGTGAGTGTCACAAGCAGATATCAGTCAAATCCAGGTGAAGAACACTGGACTTCTGTGAAATGTATCCTTAAGTACTTGAGAAGAACTAAGGATATGATGTTGGTCTTTGGTAACGGAGAACTCCAAGTCCAGGGATACACAGACTCGGATTTCATGTCCGATATAGATGATCGAAAGTCGACATCTGGGAGTCTGTTTGTGTGCAATGGTGGTGCTGTCAGCTGGAAGAGTTTCCAAGCAAACGGTGATAGCAGATTCCACCATGGAAGCAGAATATATCGCTGCATCAGAGGCTGCGAAGGAAGCATTCTGGTACAAGAAGTTTACTGCAGAAATCGGAGTAATGCCATCAGATGCCATTCCTCTATACTGCGACAACAATGGCGCCATAGCCCTTGCTAAGGAGCCGAGGTCTCACCAAAAATCCAAGCATATTGAGCGGCGATACCACCTCATCCGCGATTACCTCGAGAAGGGTTATGTCGAGGTCAAGAGAGTCAACTCCACAGATAATGTGGCAGACCCACTTACAAAGCCATTGGGCCAGCAGAAGATCGAAGCCCACCTTGAGAAGATGGGACTTAGACTTGTAGCCAATTGGCTTTAGGACAAGTGGGAGATTGTTAGATATATGTGCCCTAGAAGCCAGAATTGGCTGACACTTGTAATACACTTCTAGGGGCAAAATTATAATTTTGACTATAATATCAATAAAATGGGTTATTTTCTATCACATATGTGTATTTAGTGTCTGTGATACATCCTTTGAGTTAATGGTAATGATAATTCATATTTTCAAGAGTTGAAAATTTAAGACATGAATAATCATTATTAACTCATAAAATGCTCCCGACCATAGGATCATCACGAGGATGGTGATTGATCCGGAAGGTTGGTGTACAATCGCTTCTCTTTAGTAGATGAGTCTTGAGTCTACGGTGTGGAGACACCGGAGCGAGAGTACAGGTACTCGTTAGAGAAACGAGGGCACTGAGCGTGACCACCTCGAGTAGTCATTAGGGAGTCTACCTTCTCGTCAATGACTGACTCGATGCTGCAGTAGTGTGTCTGGTTCTTTGACCTGAGGTGCATCGGACAGTTCACCTTGAGGGTGTTATAGTTTGACTACACCATTACTCGGTCTCCTAGCCATATGGAATCCTGAGGTGTATGTTGGCTATAGCATGTTCATTGTAGGAACTGGATGGCATCAAGATGGAATCTATCTACCTCGGTGGTAGAGGAGCAGCCCTATGATGATCATGAGAATCAAGTCCAGAAGCCCATGGCCATGGCAGAGTGAAATAATAGAAAGAGTTTCTATTTAGATTTTCACATCGGACTCGAATCGAATGATTACATCATATGACAGAAACTAGGGTTTGACGAGTTCACCTTAACCCTAATCTGATCGGGGCTCAAGATAGAAGAACTTAATCACACAGGTAGCTGCACCAAGAGGTTCGCATTCAGCTCTGATGGGTTGCCACCATATACTGCTAGGTGTCACTGGTGGATTTTGGGAGCAATTAGAATGATTTAGATGATCGATCATTCTAGCTGTTCGAATCAGAAGAGTTCTGATCCATCGAAAGGAGTTTCGATGATGTCGATGATAGAGATCATGACATATCCCATTACCATACAGAACTGAACCTAACTGGGTCACACAAACAAGGGTTTGAATCTGGTGATCATCAATTGAACTGATCTAGTTCAATTGATCTGAATGAGATTCAATTAGGTTCAAGAAAATCGTGCTAGCACTCGATTGAACCTAACGTTCTTCTTTTACTATCATAAATAAGTTGTCCTGACTGAGCCAAAGGAGTTTGTGCTCAATCAAAGGCCTTCATATGGTCTGACTGGAGGTTGTCCAAGTCAGAAAAGGTTGTCTTATTTTGTAAGACATTACCTGCCATTTTTGGTCACCTACCATTTTTTGTTCTTTGACTTTGGTCAAAAGTCTACTTTTGACTAGTCAAATGTTGACCATTGACACTTTGACTTTTGTTCACATGTCATGCACCTATTGAAGAGCTGGTGGGGGCCCGTCCTCCTACCAGAACTTGGTAAGAAGGAGGGCGCACGCCATCCTAAGCGTGTGCCTAAGTTGCAGGCACCCAAGAGTCCCTGTTGGATAGGGACTCCATCTCCTTTTTGGATTCCAATTAGAGTTCTCCTAAGAACCAACTATGACTGGTCTTATGCGCCATCTAAGGAGGAATCTAGGGGACTCTATTCACCACCAATTAGATTTAGATCTGATTTCACAAAGGGTTGTGATTGGTTGGGAAGAAGAGGAGTTGGATCACGCTTAGTCTATAAATAAGACCCTGCACCCAACTCAAAAGAAGATTGAATCACAATTCATATGCCCCAAAGCTGCCTCTCCCCTATTCCTCCTTGCCAAACCACCTTCTCCCTCTCCTCTCCATGTCCAAAAGGAGTTCTGGATTTTTGGTTGGTGCGATCTAGATCAAAGAAAGGCGATTGAAAGCTAGAAGGCTGCACTGCTGCAAAGGACGACTGCTAATCTTCGAAAAGAGTTTTGAAGATCCTCCAGATCAGATCCAGATCTAATTTTTGGAGATATGATAGAGAAGAAGAGGATCTCCAGATCCAACCTGAGTGGATATCGGTAGAGGCCAGGCACTTGCATGGCTAGATCCAGAACCTTCTGTTGCTTAAAGGATCATCAACGGATAATAGGATTATCCAGTTCAAGGTAAATTAAATTTGATTTAATTTATCTAATTTTATTCAATTTCTAAAATAATAATAATTAGATCTAAAATATCTTAGATCAGATCTAGATTAAAGAGAAAAATTTTTGAAATATATCTCTTGATCTAATCAGATCTGAACGAACCTGATCCGGAAAATCAGAATTTTTCTTCAGTGGCTCCGACAGGACCCTCTGACGATCAAGTTAGCTCTTCTAGCCAACAAAAATAGAGTGCTCAGGCAAGAATTCAGCAGAGTTTCAGGAAGGAGAAGAGAGCTTCGAACAAACGTATCTGGAGGGTCCCTTTTTATAGATAGAGCTTATCGTAACTATCCGGTAGTGGACCACTCAAGGCCACATGGAGTTTGTTATGACTGTTGTTATGATGTGGCCATTCAGTAGTGGGCCGTTCGAGGCCACATAAAGTTTGTTACAAAGAGTGGTGTCCGTTGCCATGAAGTGGCCGTTCATTGAGATTTAATAATCAAAGTTCGAAGGAAGTAGGTGTTGGTTGGTGAAGAGCTTCGACATATATCTATTCCAGAGGAGTTCAAATGAAGGAGAAGCTTGGAAGGAGTTTGGCTCCCATAGGCATCTGACTGAGGGAGAATTTTGGAAGAAGTTCGGCTCCTGGAGGAATCCAACTAAAGAAGAAGTCTGAAAGGAGTTCAGCTTCTAGAGGAGTTCGATCGAAGGAGAAGTCAAGAAGGAATTCGGCTTCTATAGGAGTCCGACAGTAGGAGCAATTTGGAAGAAATTCAGCTCCTGTAGAAGTCCGACTAAAGGAGGTATCCGAAAGGAGTTCGGCTCCTATAGAAATTTGATTGAAGGAGGGATCTGGATGGAGTTTGGCTATTGGAGGAACCCTACGGAAGGAGAGATCCGAAAGGAGTTCGGCCATTGGAGGAGCTTGACAGAAAGAGAGATCTGAAAGAAGTTCGGCTCCTGGAGAAACTTGACTGAAGGAGAGGTTTAGAAGAAATTTGGCTCTTATAGAAGTCCGACTGAAGGAGGGATCCGGAAGGTGTTTAGCTCCTCTAAAAATCTGACTGAAGAAGGAATCCGGAAGGAGTTCGGCTTCTAAAGGAATCCAACGGAAGGAGAGATTCGAAAGGAGTTTGGCTGCTGGAGGAACTTGACTGAAGGAGAGATCCAGAAGGAGTTCGGCTTTTAGAGGAACTTGACTGAAGGAGAGATCCGAAAGAAGTTTGGCTCTTGTAGAAATCCGACTGAAGGAGGAGTTTGGCTTTTGAATAACTTCGATTGCTATAGGAGCGGCGACTGAATGAGTTCGATCGCTGGAGGAGTTCGGCCACTGAATGAGTTTGGCCATTAGAGAAGATCGGATGGAGCTTGACAACTAGAGGGAGAATTTTCAATTGAAGCTCTTCCACGATTACTGGATGTGTTAGGAAAGCATTAGGCTGGACTTCGATGGGAGCAGAATTTATCCCCAACAGATATTATATATGATATTTTAGATCTAAAAAACATGCATATTTAATTTAGTATGATACATGAGATGTATGCAAAGCATGTATTAGTTAGATCATTAATTTTATTTGATGATCAAATTTAAATTTATTAGTTAGATCATTAATTATATATGTGATATATGATCAAAATATATTTTAATTGATCTATTTTTTTAACTAGTTTTGTAGTTTTAATTATATTTATGATTAAGACATTTCCCTTAGCCGTCCGGTCATAAGAACAAAGTAGGATTTAAAATCCCTCTCCTTCCATTCGATGAGGTGTTCTTATGGCGTGTAGGGATGCTGCACGTTCGTCCTTAATAAAAAATTAGAACTTATTTTCTACAAAACCTTAAATCCTGAAATCCTAGGATTTTGATACATATTTTTTGTTTAAGAATCCAAACTTAATTAAGAATTTAGATTATAAAACTAATTAGATCTAAAATTGAGAATTTTCAGATCTAAGATATTTTCATAAAATTGGATTTGGACTTGGGTAGCTCAATTAGGTCTAGCAGTTGATCAAACCAAATCAAGAGTTGGTTAGCTGGGATCAAGAGTGCTTAGAATTGACCAGCCTGATAGTTGTAAGTCAGGGTCAAGGTCAACTCACAGCCATATGTGATCGATCCAATTAAGACCTATTTTGGCTTCGTGGTTCAAGCCTGGATTGTAGGCTAACCCGATTAGTTCTGGTTCGATAAATTGGTATCTAAGATAAGTTTGGCAGATTCGATCGATTGGTTTTTAATTGGAAGCTACTCGACTTGAATGCATTCTTGTCAAGTTAATGGCATATCCCTTCCACCGATTTCACTTTCCTAGCCATTTATATAAATTCAATTCTAATTTGAGGTGGCTAACAGTTCGAGCTAATCCATGCCACTAGGCTTGTCATAACTGTTATGATTGAGTCAAGTCTAAGAGACCTAAACTGAATCTTCCTAAGAAAAGATTAAATCAATTGGTCTTCCACCATTGTAGATGTATGGGCCCTTCCCGGGGTTAATTATTCTTGACTAGTTATAATGGTTCAGTTGCATCGGAACGGTGCAACCATGTCTATTAGGCATTGGATGCTACGAGTTGGAGGATGGGTTGGGCTCAATATTTCAGATATGGTAAGGGATCAAATCAGAAATTCAATTCGTGCAAATGGTGGATCTGACTTAACTAAGGAGTGGATCAATATTCTAGACAAGGTGAGATTCATGAATTAAAGATCTGGATTAGGTGCACCATGATTAGAGAATCATTTGATAAGAGTTGTCCACTCATCGATTGACCCATCATGAATAACTATTAGATGAGGTGGTGAGCCAATCGGTGGGACCGCACCATCTACTAGAAATCAATTGATCATGAAGATTTTCGCATCTCTGCACAGGGAGTGTAGGAATTCAAAAAAATAGTGGGATCTTAATTTATTTAAACATAAAATTTTTAAATAAATTGATTATGTTTAATTAAAAAATTTAACTAAATATTTTGACTCTCTATAGAAAAATATCTGCATCCAACTCACTAGTGCGTATCCTGGACACCCATAAACTAACCGGATCTAACTTCAAGGATTGTCTTCAAAACTTTAAAATTATTTTGGGTTTCGAGAAGTTGACTCATGTATTGGAATAGGATCCTCCCACTTTATCAGTTCGTCCATCCGTTGATCAGAGAGCATGTCTAGAGAAGTGGATGGATGATGATAACAAAGCTAGGTATTACATATTGGGCTCGATGTCTGATGAGCTCCAGCACCAACATGAAGACTGATAAGTATCATAAATTTATCAATAAAAGTATTAATTTATCAATTAATTCATATTAATTTTTAAGAATTAATGATTAATTTATACATATTTTTAAGAAATTAATATTAATTAAAAAAATTAATTAAAAAATAATAAAAATTAAAGAAATAAAATTTTATAATCAATGGAAAGAGCTTATTTTTTTATCACAATAAAATAAGTTTAGAGCAAAATGGAGCTAAAATGGAGAAAATATGAATTTTTAAAAAAATAAAATAAATAAAAATTAAATGAAAAATAACATACGGCTCAACCAGCTCAAGCCGCCATGCCATATCAGCTGGCATGTTCAAACGCACCGAGCCATGCCAACAAAGCTAGCGCATCAAGCTAGCCACACTAGCTGACTTAGTCGTAAAAGCCGTCAATCGGTCTACGATACAGGAGTGGACCGCTAGCACAGCAAAAATCAGTGAATCATGGAGCGACACGTGGTGGACCTAGACCCTTAATGGGTTTATAGAAAATCTATCATGGCTCATACGGTATTTTGGACTTTTCACTCGATGACAGGAGGCACTAATTCATTATGGTGTGTGGTGCAGCCAGTCCATGCTGTCCATGAGAACAATAATTGCACAATCGGATGGATCCAATTGATTGCAGTCAAGATCAGACGGTGGAGGAGATTTTCTACTTCAGACTTCATGCGGATCACCATCGGATGGTAGTGCTCACATCTGACTCAGATCCAACGATCCAGAATGCTCCCAACGGTGATCAAGACTCCCAGCATATGATCAGCGGTTAGATTTTCTCCATCAACGCACGATCAATGGTCAAAATTTAATCCGACCTAATCTGGATCAATACACATTCAATTTTGATGATTTTTGGTCCATTGGATTCCTATTGAATGGCTAGATTTCACTGGACTTCAATAGAATTTGTCCAAGACTCTTTTTAATCCAAATCTCACTCAGATTTCTTTCTATTTTGATGATTAAAATGTCTTTAGTCCCACATTGCCTACAGAAAAACTCTCCAGTATTCAAACACCTATAAATAAGACTCCAGACATCCAAAATTCATAATCTTCAGTCAAGATGAAGCTTTGGTATAGGATAGAGCTAGGCTTCTAGATTAGAGACTACTTCAAAGCAACGGATGTCGAAAAGAAGAACTAGACTTCTACACCATCTTTCTGCCAATGCCGATCCAAGATTAGAGATCATACTATTTTATTTTTTTTTTTTCTTTTTAAATTTCATGTATTTAAGTCCTAAAATTTTAATTAATATAATATTTATTTTTATGCTCTTTAATTTCATACTCTTTATTTTTATTATAATTTAATTTTTATACTTTAATTATTATTCTTTTTGTTTTTTTGCAAGTAGGTGCTATGATCTAACTAGTAGATTTTAGTACCAAGTTTAAATATTCTATACCTTTTAATTCTCACTTTTAATTTTTCAACTTCATTTTTTATTTCAAAACTCTTTTCTTTTCTTTTTTTTTATAAAATCAAAGATTTCAAGTCTAAAAATACTACCTTCCCTGTGGATTCGACCTAACTCACTGCTATCTATGTATTCTTAATTATTTTAAGAAGTCGGATTAAACTGATAAATATGATGTCTTAACGACAACATTGCGTTCTTATCAAGTTTTTGGCACCGTTGCTAAAGAAGGAATAGATGTTATTTTTTTTATTTCTTTGATTTTTTTATAAATTAATTATAAATATTTTTTTAAATATTGCTTACTAACTTTTTATTTTTTTATTTTGTAGAAAAAAAGAGAGAAAAAAAAAGAAGGAAAAGGAAGAAAGCATCTAATCTTGGTGAGATCAATCCTAACCCTAGTCCTCTTTTCTTTTTATTATTTATTTTATTTTTAAATTAAGTTAACAAAATATCCACTTAAAACTAATTCAAAATCTCATGACAAGATTAGAAATCCTAACTACTTAGCACATGCATCATATTAGTTTTATTATTGGTGATTGCTGGAGGCAAGGTTAGCCTTTCAAAATTTAATTAATTACATGCATCAAGTTTAATTGCATAGAATCCCTTGCTTGAAAATTTGAATATGCATATCATATTGAATCAATTTAAGGGCACAATCCATTAAACAAGATAAGATGGAAATTTGATCACCCTTTTTTAGCCCACAAACAATCAACCAGCATCCTGCATTGACCTAAGCCTTTAACTATAAAATCAATTAGACATCAGCCCTAGGTACTCGAGCTCATTAGGACAAGGAACCCTAAAAGTTGAATAAGGTTAGGGTTAGTCAATTTAACTGGTGTCTAGAAAAGTGGTTCAGGGACAACTAGGCCCGAAGAAAGATGGTTTCTAGTTGGTTCCGTTAACTTACCTGACGAAGCATAATTTGTGTCTAAGATAGGCAACGAGGGGACTCTCACCGATCTTATACTTACCTGATCAGTTGATTGATTGATCTTATACCTAAAGGGCTTGAAGGTGACCTTGGCAGTTAGGAGCTGTCTAGATCTAGGATAACCCTTAGTCAGAATTGATTGACCAACTTATTGCTAATTGAAACTAATTTTTCTCTCTTCTTAGCTCTAGGACTCCTTAGGAATCTTCTTTAGAACTTTTCTTCCTTTCTTCTTCTTTCTTCTTTCAAAAATAAAATAAAATAAAAATTATATTAAATAAAAATTAAATTAAATTAAAAAAACTAAATTAAATTAAACTGACTAAAAAAATATTAAAATTAATGATTAAATTAAATTAAAAATTAAAATTAAAATTATTAAAATAATTAAAAAATATTTTTCAAAAAAATAATAATATAATAAAATAATAAAATAATATATAAAAAAATTCTAAAAAAAATCTAAAAAATTTTGAACAATACATTAGGATTGCACCAGGGCATGCACGGTAGGAAATCACTTTTTCTGATTTAGTTGAACTTAATTAAATGGTTGATTCATATTAAACCTGATAATTAAATGGCTGATCTGAATCTAATAGTCCAAAAATTAGATAAAGTTAACCTTTTTGCTCAAAAATTAGATCAACTCCTAATTCTTGGTCAATAGTCTCCTACATAATTCATATCACCTAGCCCAATCCATCATGTGAATGAATGTCATGTTGCTGCATAGTTTCCACATTTTATTGAAGAACAAGTTCAGGCTGCTTAAGGTTACTCCAAATTGATTAATGATTCATTTTTAAATTTATATAATCCAAATTGGAGCAACCACCATAATTTTTCTTTGACATCCCAATAGACTCAGGCTCAGACCCAAATTTTACCTATCTAGAACTATCAAAATAGGCCCCAATACCAAAACTATACCTATAATAATGGTCAGCCTAGTCAGTTTATCCAGCCATCATATAACAACCAGCTATCATACTCACCTTCTCAATGGACCAATCTAGCCAATGATAGATTTAACCAACTTCAATAATTAATTCTGAATCAACAACAATCGATCTTGACTCAACAAAAATCTATCACCAAGCTAGAAGCTCAAATAGAATAATTAGTTGAGTCTAATACGAGAAGAGAACTAGATCAACTATCGAGCCTACCAATTTCAAACAATCCACCTAATATCCACCAACCATATGGACCAAGTTATCAATTTAATGTCCCACTTAAGAATCTCCAATTTGAGAATGCTAAAATAATTCTTGAACTTAAAAGCTATAGGATTCTTATGGATCCATACCAAGATTATGTGAGAGAAGCTAGTACTGATGCTAGCCAAAATAAAAATTTAGAGGAACAGATTAGTACTTAAACTAACCACATAGAAGAATCGAAGCCTGAAACTAGTACTGATGCTGGTTCCAATTTAAATAAGATAGACAAAGAAAAAAAGAGATTAGATGATTTATCCGAGACTTATAAACCTAATGTCCTATTTCCTTCATCTTTAGAAGCCGATTCTTCTTACAAAAATCAAGAGGCTTCAATGGAGTTGTTTAAGCAAGATCACATTAATTTACCTTCAAAATTAAATCCACCTTTAGACACCCTTCCAGTATCAAGTGCACTAAACTTAACTCCTAATACAAAAACTCCATTCATGAGTATTTTGAAAGAACAAATAGGAGAAATTCTTAATAAACATGGGTTTGAGAATGGGGTCACAAATTATGTTCTCCTAATTAATAATGAATATATTAATAATAAAATTATAAATCAACTTTCTAAGATTGACAATACAGAATCAATGGAATTTGTCAATCCAATATTTGACACAGAATAGTAAGCTGTATTGTGTCTGGCTGAAGATGGTAAACTTAGCGCTTATTTGGAGGCAACCCAATATTTAATTTTTTTTATTTAATTTAGTTTTTAGTTTATTTTCTTTTTAGGACATGTTGAATAAGTTGGAGGGAGAGCCCAAATTCTCAAAGGCATGTGCTAGACCAAAAATATATGGAATCAGGTGTATTCTTTCATGTTCTTTATTACATCCTTTATTTTTTCTTCTCCATTGAGGATAATATCGATTAAGTTGAGGAGAAAGAAAAATAAAAATTTTAAAATTTTAAGTCCTCGAAAGAAGTTAGTATTTAGTATTTAGACACCTGATTATACTTAGAAATCAAATTAAATTAAGTATTTTTTAAATAAAATTGATGTATAAATTAGAAAATTTGTGAGATATTGAGGGATCAAGTATTAAGAAAATCCAATAAAGAGTTAAGTCTAGAACATAAAAAAAAATTTCTTTGAGCATTTCTAATTTTTTCTACTAGCATCAAAGAAAAGTCTACTTTTTATGGACTTGTGTAGGGTAACTATATATTTCTTCATATAATTTTTTTTTTTAATAAAATAGTTTTTAAGTACTTCTCATTGAGTAATCGGGCCTCTTTGCCTAAGCAAGCATTGAGTTTCATGTCAAAAGAATGGAAGGACAAAGAAGCTCGTTGTAAAGCTAGTCTTAACTCGTAGCCTATTTGATTCTAGCTAGTAAGCCCAAGGGTTATTCTATACCTAGTATTCTAAAGCCAACTGGTTTGGGAGTCATTGGTCCAAGACTCACTACATGGATCAAATAGAAAGCTTAAGGGATTAAGACACTCAACGGTGGTACAATATTAAAAAAAATAAAAAATAAAAATATTTGTTTTTCATCGAGTAATCGGATCCCGTTGCTTAAGTAAGCAATGATATTCACATCAAAAAGTAGGCAATATAAAAGTAAAAATCAATAAATGAAGGATGGAAGTAGCAATACACTTGCCTATATGAAAGTTTAGATAAATCAAAGATAAAGGTGGGATAATTTAGAAAAAATTCAAAAAATTTAATGTTCTTTACTTAATTTTTTTATTGATAAATATTAATATCCCAATAATATACCTCACTTATACTCTACTGAATATCAATGGCCATTTTGAAAACTGCTTAGGTAAAATTCAAAACTCTAAAGTTAAAAGGTATTTAAAACTAAATTCTTTCTTTACTCGAGGATGAGCAAAGCTAAAGTTAGGGGGTGTGATAAGTATCATAAATTTACCAATAAAAGTATTAATTTATCAATTAATTTATATTAATTTTTAAAAATTAATGATCAATTTATATATTTTTAAGAAATTAATATTAATTAAAAATTAATTAAAAAAATAATAAAAATTAAAAAAATAAAATTTTATAATCAATGAAAAGAGCTTATTTTTTTGATCACAACAAAATAAATTTTGAGCAAAACAGAGCTAAAATGGAGATGAAATAAATTTTTTAAAAAGTAAAATAAATAAAAATTAAATAAAAATAACATATGGCTCAGTCGACTCAAGTCGTCGTGTCATATCAATCGGCACGTCTAAACACATCGAGCCAAGACAACAAAGTTAGTACGCTAAGCCAGCCACACTAGTCGACTCAGCCATGAAAGCCATCAGTCGGTCCACGATCTAGGCATGGACTGCCAGCTCAACAGCAACTGGTGAATCATGGAGCGACACATGGTGGACCTAGACCCTTAAAGGATTTATAGAAAATCTATCGTGGCTCATAGGACATTTTGACTTTTCACTCGATGATAGGAGGTGCTGATTCATTATGGTGTGCGATGCAGTTGGTCCATGCGGTCCATGAGAATAGTAATTACGTGATCGAAGGGATCCGATTGATTATGGTCAAGATCGAATGGTGGAGGGGATTTCCTACTTCACACTTCATGTGGATCCCTATCGAATGATAGTGCTCACATCTAACTCAGATCCAACATTCCAAAATGCTTTCGATGGTGATCAGGACTCCCAACGTGAGATCAGCAGCCAGATTTTCTCCATCAACGCACGATCAACGGTCAGAATTTAATCCGACCTAATCTGCATCAATACACATCCGATTTTGATGATTTTTGATTTGTTGGATTTCTATTGAATGGCTAGATTTCACCAGACATCAATAGAATTTATCTAGAACTTCTTTTAATTTGAATTTCATTCAAATTTCTTCTTATTTTGATGATTAAAACATCTTTAATTCCATATTGCCTATAGAAAAACTCTCCAGCCTTTCAACACCTATAAATAAGACCCCAAGGCTCCAAAATTTATAATCTTCAATCAAGGTAAAGCTTTGATATAGGATCGAGCCAAACTTTTGAATTAGACGTTGCTTCAAAGAAACGGATGTCGAGAAGAAGAGCTGGACTTCTACACCATCTTTCTGCCAATGTCGATCCAAGATCAAAGATCAGACTATTTTATTTTATTTTATTTTTTTAAATTCCATATATTTAAATTCTAAAATTTTAATTAATATAATATTTATTTTTATTCTCTTTAATTTTATACTTTTTATTTTTATTATAATTTAATTTTTGCACTTTAATTATTGTTACTTTTATTTTATTGCAAGTAGATGCTAAGATCTAACTAGTAGATCTTAGTATTAAGTTTAAATTTCTGCATCTTTTAATTTTCACTTTTAATTTTTCAACTTCACTTTTGATTTTAAAACTTTTTTCTCTTTTTCTTTTGTAAAATCAAAAATTTTAAATCTAAAAATACTACCTTTCCTATGGAATCGACCCGACGCACTACTATCTATGCATTCTTAATTATTTTAAGAAGTTAGATTAAATTGATAAATATGATGTCTTAACAACAACATCGCATTCTTATAAAAAATATTAAGACTACTCGCCAAATGTTGGCTCACCTGCAAGAGTTGTTTGGTGAATAAAGTCGCACAGCCAAATATCAAGTCACTAGAAGACTTTTGAAGGCTCAAATGCATGATGGGCAGTTGGCCCAAGATCATTGTCTGATGATGATCAAGGACTTAGAAGAGCTTGAGAAGCTCGATGTCAAGTTGGATATAGATTTATAGATTGGTATAATTTTGCAATCCTTAACAGATGCGTATGGATAGTTCATCATGAACTACCATATGCATAAACTATAGAATACTCTGGCAGAACTTATGAATATGCTGGTTACTGCTGAGCTTTCTATGAAAGATTCTAAAGATTCAGTACTTACTATGGAGCAGACTTCTTTCAAGAGAAAATTTTTTGGAAAGAAGAAGAAGTTCATTAAGAAGCAGAAGATGGATGGTGGGAAGAAGAAGAAGACTGCTAACAAAGAAAAATATTTTCATTACAACATAGATGGTTATTGGAAGCGGAACTATCCTTTGTACCTGGCCAGCCTGAAGAATAAGTGTAAGCTCAGAAGTGGCACTCTCAAGTCTTGAAAATATGTGAAGATAGATCATGAAAAGATGGGAGCGAGCTGGAAGAGAAATTAGCTCTCCTAGCAAAGTTTAGAAACTAGGCCGGCTCACCCTGAGACTGAGTCGACTAAGTTGGGAACTGAGCCGGCTCAGTCCAGGACTAGGTCAACTAGGTCTCAGAAAAAAATTTAGATAGAAAGTAGCATTTTTAGACTATTGGCATGGTATACAATTGGGTCGGCTCAGTCTGAAATTGAGCCGACCTAGTCGTCGGTTAGTCAACTCAGTTTGAAACTGGACCGACTAAATTTTTATGGGTTATTATTTTATGTTTGTGGGTTGTTTGAATTTGGAAAGCTTTTCTATGAGCTTGGGCTTGATCTTTTGTAAAGTATATATACTAAAAATAGGTGAAGGTTGTAATGGTGCTGAAATATACTGAACAAAAGCTCTTTTCTTTCAAAAATCTTTTCTTCTCTTCTTCTCTATTCTTTGAATTATTTGATCATGCTTCCATATTAATCTCTGAGAAGTACTTCATTGTTGCTTGGCTAATCACCGATGGCCACGTCGATCCATGTGAAAAGAGTGCGCATTTTCGACATTTGGTATTAAAGCGGTGTTGCATGAAAGGAAGGAAGACACCTAAGATTTACTGTATCTAGGATCTGTTGCACTAGGTTTTATCCTAAAACTTTTAGTTTACTTCGTGGTTGTCTCTAAATCGAGGTGGAGATTGTTTACATGGACGAATGGTGATACAGAAGTTTGGAAAAAGGATCTAGGGCTAGTTAGATCTTCTTTGAAGGATAGTATTACTGGTGTGTGAGATCGTGAAAGGTGTTAGGGATCTATTCTTGACTTGTTTGAAGTCATGGGATCAAGTAGATTCAAGGTGGATTTTGAGAAGTTTAACGGCAAGGGGAACTTTACTCTATGGCAGCAAAGAGTAAAGAACTTGTTGGTTCAGCAGAGGATCACAAGGTCATAACAGAAAAAAGACTGGAAACGATCAGTGCTGAGGATTAGGAAGAGTTCGAGGAAATTGCTTTTAGCACAATTCGGATATGCTTGGTGAAGGAAAATCCTAATTTCTCGGACCGAATTCGTTCAGATCTGATCAGATCAAGAGATATATTTCAAAATTTTTTTTCTTAGATCCTAATCAAATCTGAGATGTTTTAAATTTGATTCTTATTATTCTAATAATAAAAGTAAAATCTAAATAAATTAAATAAAATTTAATCTACCTTGATGTTGGGTAATCCTATTAGCTGTTGATGATCCTGTATGCAGCGGAAGGTTCTGAATCTAGCCATGCAAGTGCCTGGCCTCTACTGGTATCCACTTAGGCTGGATCTAGAGATCCTCTTTTTCTCTATCACATCTCAAAAAATTAGATCTGAATCTAATTTGGAGGATCTTCAAAATACCTTTCAAAGATCAGCAGTCGTCCTTTGCAGCAGCGCAGCCTTCTAGCTTTCAGTCACCTCTCTCATCTGGATTGCACCAACCAAGAATCCAAACCTCTTTGGATGTGGAGAGGAGAGGGAGAAGGTGCTTTGGCATAGAGGAGGAGAGGAGAAGTAGCCTTGGGGTGTGGAGAATTGTGATTCAGATTATTCTTTGAGTTGGGCGTAGGGTCTTATTTATAGACTAAGCGTGATCTAACTCCTCTTCTTCCCAACCAATCACAACCCTTTATGAAATTAGATCTAAATTTGATTAGTGGGAATAGAGTCCCTTGGATTCCTACTTAGATGGTGCCTAAGACCAGTCAAAGTTGGTTCTTAGGAGAACTCTAATCAGAATCCAAAAAGGAGATGGAGTCCCTGTCCAATAGGGACTCCTGGGCGCGTCCAGCTTGGGCACATGCAAGGGTGGCGTGCGCCCTCCTCCTTGCCAGGTTCTGGAAGGAGGACAGGCCCCCACCAGCTCTCCAATAGGTGCGTGACATGTGGATAGAAGTCAAAGTGTCAATGGTCAACATTTGACCAATCAAAGGTCAACTTTTGACCAAAGTCAAAGGACGAGAAATGGTAGGTGATCAAAAATGGCAGGTATTGTCTTACAAAATAAGACAATCCTTTTCTGATCTGGACAAACTCCAGTCAGATCAGGTGAAGGCCTCTAAATGAGTACAAACTTTTTTGGCTCAGTAAAGACAACTATTTATGATAGTAAAAGAAGAACGTTAGGTTCAATCGAGTGCTAGCATGATTTTCTTGAACCTAATTGAATCTTATCCAGATCAATTAAACTAGATCAGTTCAATTGATGATCACCAGATTCAAACCTTTGTTTGTGTGATTCAGTTAGGTTCAGTTCTGTATAGTAATAGGATATGTCATGATCTCTATCATCGACATCATCGAAACTCCTTTTGATGGATCAGAACTCTTCTGATTCGAATAGCTAGAATGATCGATCATCTAAATCATTCTAATTGCTCTCAAAATCCACTAGTGACACCTAGTAGTATATGGTGGCAACCCATCAGAGTTGAATACAAATTTCTTCATGTAGCTACCTATGCAATTAAGTTCTTCTATCTTGAGCCCCGATCAGATTAGCGTTAAGGTGAACTCGTCAAACACTAGTTTCAGTCAGATGATGTAATCATTCGGTTCAAGTTTGATGTGAAAATCTAAATAGAAACTCTTTCTATTATTTCACTCTACCATGGCCATGGGCTTCTAGACTTGATTCTCATGATCATCATAGGGCTGCTCCTTTACCATCGAGGTAGATAAATTCCATCTTGATGCAATCCAGTTCCTACAATGAACATGTCATAGCCAATATACTCCTCAGGATTCCATATGGCTAGAAGACCGAGTAATGGTATAGTCAAACTATAACACCCTCAAGGTGAACTACCGATGCACCTCAGGTCAAAGAACTAGACACACCACTATAGCATCGAGTCAGTCATTGACAAGAAGGTAGACTTCCTAATGACTACTCGAGGTGGTCACGCTCAGTGCCCTCATTCTCTAATGAGTATCTGTACTCTCGCTCTGGTATCTTCACACCATAGACTTAAGACTCATCTACTAAAGAGAAGCGATTGTACACCAACCTTCTAGATCAATCACCATCCTCGTGATGATCCTATGGTCGGGAGCATTTTATGAGTTAATAATGATTATTCATGTCTTAAATTTTCAACTCTTGAAAATATGAATTATCATTACCATTAACTCAAAGGATGTATCACAGACACTAAATACACATATGTGATAGAAAATAATCCATTTTATTGATTATAGTCATAATTATAATTTTGCCCCTAGAAGTGTATTACAAGTGTCAGTTAATTCTGGCTTCTAGGGCACAGATATCTAACAATCTTCCACTTGTCCTAAAGTCAATTGGCTACAAGTCTAAGTCCCATCTTCTCAAGGTGGGCTTCAAAATTTTGTTGTCCCAACGGCTTTGTAAGTGGGTCTGCCACATTATCTATAGAGTCGACTCTTTTGAGCTCGACGTAACCCTTCTCGAGGTAATCGTGGATGAGGTGGTATCGCCGCTCAATGTGCTTAGACTTCTGGTGAGACCTCGGCTCCTTAGCAAGGGCTATGGTGCCATTGTTGTCGTAGTACAGAGGAATGGCATCTGATGGCATTACTCCGATTTCTATTGCAAACTTCTTATACTGGAATGCTTCCTTCGTAGCCTCTGATGCAGCGATATATTCTTCTTCCATGATGGAATCTGCTATCACAGTTTGCTTGAAACTCTTCCAACTGACAGCACTACCATTATACACAAACAGACTCCTAGATGTCGACTTTCGATCATCTATATCGGACATGAAATCCGAGTCTGCTTAATCTGCTTTCCAACGCCACTATCTTGAATAAACTATTTTTCAAGAAAGATGGCATGTCCACTCACAATCACATTATGGTCTTTTAGAATGTAGAAATAGTATCCTAATGACTCTTTAGGATATCCTATGAATCGAGTTCTGAAGGACCTAAACTCTAACTTATCCACTTGTTGTCTTTTGACATGAGCCGGACAACCCCAAATTCTGAGATGACTCAGACTTGGTTTCTTACCGTGCCATATCTCATATGGTGTGGTAAAAATGATCTTAGAGGGAACCCTATTCAGTAGATAAATTGAAGTTAACAATAAATGTCCCCAAAGGAAATCAAGGAGGTTTGTGAAGCTCATCATAGATCGAACCATATCCAATAGGGTCCGATACTCCGTTCTGAAATTTCGTTGAGTTGATGTGTTCCTGGTGGAGTCCATTGAGAGACTATGCCACTTTTCTTAAGATAGTCTAGAAATTTTTGGCTAAGGTATTCACCTCCTCGATCTGATCGAAGAACCATAATGGGTTTTCCAATTTATTTTTCTACTTCATGTCTGAATTCTTTGAACTTTTCAAAAGCTTCAGACTTATGTCTCATAAGATACACATACCCATACCTAGATAGATCATCGGTAAAGATAATAAAGTAGATAAAATTGCCTCTAGTCGGCACATCAAATGGGCCGCACACATCAGTATGTACTAGGGCAAGGAGATCTGTGGCCCTTTCCCCATGTCCCACAAAAGGGAGTTTGGTCATTTTGCCTTGAAGACAAGATTCACAAGTTGGATATGACTCAAAAGTCAATGGACTCAATAGCCCATTTTTCTCCAATTTGTTGATCCTATCTTTTGCTATATGACCTAATCTCAGGTGCCATAGATATCTATCGTTTGGACTATCCCTAGGTCGTTTGGCATTCACATTTTGCTCGATAGTTAGAACAGGTACATCAATATGTAGCTGATAAAGACCATTAATAAGGAAACCATTTGCAATTTTATTTCTTTCATAAAGAATGTTACAATGGTCCTTAAAGAAGGTAATCATATAGCCTTCTAGTGCTAAGCATGAAACAGAAATCAAATTCCTGCTAGCTGCAGGCACATAATAACAGTCTTTTAAAACTAAGTCTAAACCAAATGGTAATCGAAGAGGGTATGTTCCCACTGCCACTATAGCAACTCTTACTCCATTACCGATGCATAGGATCATGTCTCCATCCCTCAGCCTCCTGCTATCCTCAAGACCCTGCATGGAAGTGCACAGATGAGCACTAGAACCAGAGTCAAGCATCCAACTGGATGTAGAAGAAATCATAAGGTTAGACTCAATAATGAGCATACCTGCAGAAGGAACCTTCCTTCTTATTCTTCAGGGTGGTCAGGTAAGTAGGGCAGTTCCGCTTCCAATGGCCGTCGCTGTTGCAATGGAAAACACTTTCCTTTGGCAGCGGCTTTCATCTTCGGCTCTGCCTTCTTCTTCTTTGCTCCTTCCACCTTTTGCTTTTTCACAGACTTCTTTTTCCTTCTATAAGACTTTCTTTTGGAAGAAGTTCGTTCCATAGCAAGAACTGAGCCTTTAGAACCTTTCATAGAAAGCTCAGCGGTAACCAGCATGTTCATTAATTCGGCCAAGGAAATTTTGAAGTTTATGCATGTGGTAATTCATGATGAATTGCCCATATGCATCAGTCAAGGATTGCAGAATAATATCGTTCTACAGATCCTAAGTCTAACTTCACACCGAGCTTTTCAAGCTCTTCCATGTTCTTGATCATCGTCAGACAGTGATCTTAGACTGACTGCCCATCACGCATCTTAGTCTTAAAAAAATATTTCATGACTTGATACTTGGCTGCACGACTCTGTTCACCAAACATCTCCTGTAGGTGAGCCAACATTTGGCGAGCAGTCCCGATATCTTCATCTTGGCGCTGAAGCTCATCAGACATCGAGCCCAATATGTAATATCTGGCCTTATTATCTTCGTCTATCCATTTTTTCAAAGATGCTCTCTGTTCAGTGGATGGACGGGCTGGTAAGGTGGGAGGGTCTTGGTCCAAAACATGGGTTAACTTCTCGAAATCCAAAACTATTTTATAGTTCCTGAGTCAATCTTTATAATTAGGTCTGGTCAATCTATGTGTGTCGAGAATACGTGATAATGGGTTGGACGCAGATATTTTTCTGCAGAGAGTCAAAGATTCTAGTTAGATACTGTAATTATGATTTAACCAATTTATTTAGAAATTTTATTTTTAAACAAATTAGCTTCCACTATTTTCTTGGATCCCTATACTTCTTTTGTAGAGATGCGGAAATCTCCACGATTAATGATTTCTAGTGGGTGGTGCGGTCTCACCAACTGACTCATCACCTCACCTAACAGTTATTGGT
This sequence comes from Cocos nucifera, assembly GCA_006176705.1. Classification (NCBI taxonomy): domain Eukaryota; kingdom Viridiplantae; phylum Streptophyta; class Magnoliopsida; order Arecales; family Arecaceae; genus Cocos; species Cocos nucifera. The sequence goes on from QRFJ01002394.1 coordinate 23,645, forward strand.
GATGGATGAGCCAATGAGTGAACAACTCTTGTTCAATGATTCTCTAATCATGTTGCACCCAAACTAGGTCTCTAATTCATGAATCTCACCGTGTCCGAAATATTGATCCACTCCTTAGTTAAGTCAGACCCACCATTTGCACAGACTAGATTTCTAGTTGAGTCTCTCACCGTATACGAAATTTTGAGCCCAACTAATCCTCCAGCCCATAGCATCCAATGCCTAATAGACATGGTTACATCATCCCGGTGCAATTGAGCCACTATATCCAGTCGAAAACAATCAACCCCGGGAAGGGCCCGCATATCTACATGGTGGAAGACCTCAGACTTAATCTTTTCTTAGGGAGAATTGATTCAGGTCTCATTAAACTAGACTTGTCATAGTCATAACAATTATGACTAACCTAGTGGCATGGGTTAGCTCGGATTATTGACCACCTCAGATCAGAACTGTGTCAACAGATATGGCCAGGTAAGTGAGATCGGTGGAAGGAATATGCCATTAACTCGTACAAGAACGCATTCAGGTCGAGTAGCTTCCAATTAAAAATCAGTCGGTCGTATGTGCCAAACTTACCTTAGACACCAAATTGTTGAGCCAGAACCAATTGGGTTAGCCTACAATCCAGACTCTAACCTCTGAGCCTAATTAGGTCTTGCTTGATCGTGACTCGATCTTGACCCAGACTTAATCCTATTAGGCTGGTCAATTTAAGCATTGTTGATCCCATCTAACCAACTCTTGATTCGGTTTGATCAACCGCTTAGACCTAATTGAGCTACCCAAGCCCGAACCCAGTATTATGAATATGTCTTAGATCTAAAATTCTCAATTTTAGACCTAATTTATATTCCATAATCTTAATTCTTAATTAAGTAGGGTTCATAAATAAAATATGCACAATAAATCCTAGGGATTTCAGGATCTAGGGATTTTGCAGAAAGTAAGTTTTGGATTTCTGATTAAGGACGAATGTGCAGCACCCCTACACATCATAAGAACACCCCATCGGATGGAAGGAGAGGGCCTTTAAACCCTTCTTCATTCTTATGACCGGACGGCCAAGAGGAACGCCTTAATCAGGAACATGCAATACTACAAAATAGTTTTAGATCTATATCATATATCTCATATACAAATTAGATCTAATCATGGCATATTTTGCATACATCTCATGTATCGAATCATGCATATTTTTAGATCTAAATTATCTCATAATAATCTAAAAAATTAGATTTAAATTGATCTTATCAAAATAAATTCTAATCTAGATAACTATGTAGAACTATTCTACAACTAGTCTAGACATGCATCAATCATATCTCATATGATGTTTAAAATTAAATAATTTTTATTTGCTATTTTTTAGATGTTATTATAATAATTATAATATCAAAAAATAGTAAATAAATAGATCTAAAATATGATTTAATCAGATTAAATCAAAAACATGCAAGACTATTCTATAGAACTATTCTATTTTAGAACTAGTCATGCATATTTTCTAATCTTAGATCCAAATCATTTAATTTTAATTTTTTTTTTTTGATTTTAGATCTGATCACATCTCATGTGACATCTAAAATTACTTATTTTTTAATTAAAATAAATTTAAAATCAGATCTAAATACTTTTAGAACCTTGGCTCTGATACCAGTTGAAGGGAAATCCTGATTTCCTAGACCAGGTTCGTTCAGATCTGATCGGATCAAGAGATATATTTTAAAATTTTTTTTCTTTGATCCTAATTAGATCTAAAATATTTTAGATCTAATTCTTATTATTCTAATAATAAAAATAAAATCTAAATAAATTAAATCAAATTTAATTTACCTTGATGTTGGGTAATCCTATTACCCATTGATGATCCTGTATGCAGCGAAAGGTTCTGGATCTAGCCACGCAAGTGCCTGGCCTCTACCGGTATCCACTCAGGCTGGATCTGGAGATCCTCTTCTTCTCTATCATGTCTCCAAAAATTAGATCTAGATCTGATCTGGAGGATCTTCAAAATATCTTTTGAAGATCAGCAGTTGTCCTTTGCAGCAGCGCAGCCTTCTAGCTTTCAGTCGCCTTTCTCTCATCTGGATTGCACCAACCAAGAATCCCAAACTCCTTTGGACATGGAGAGGAGAGGGAGAAGGTGGTTTGGCATGGAGGAAGAGAGGGAGAGGCAGCCTTGGGGCGTGGGAATTTGATTCAATTATTCTTTGAGTTGGGCGCAGGGTCTTATTTATAGACTAAGTCTGTGATCCAACTCCTTTTTCCACCATCATACTTTGTGAATCACATTCTAAATTTGATTGTGGAATAGCAGTCCCTTTAGTTCCTCCTTAAATGGTTCCTAAACCATCAAAGTTGTTCTTAGTGAGAACCTCTAATCAGAAATCCAAAAGAGATGGAGTCCTATCCAACAGGACTCCTTGCTGCCATCCAGCTTGGGACATCGCCGAAGGGTGGTGTGCCCTCTTCTTGCCACATGTTCTCAGGAGACAGGCCCCCACCACCTCCAATAGGTGATGACACATGGATAGAAGTTGAAGTATCAATGGTAATATTTGATCATCAAAGGTCAACTTTTGTACAGTCAAAGGATGGAAATGGCAGGTGACCAAAATGGTAGATATTTATCTTAACAAAATAAGACACCCTTTTCTGAATCTTACAGACCAGTCAGAATAGGTGAAGTCCTTACTGAATGATCACAAATCCTTTTGGTCCGTTAGGACAACTATTTATGTAGTAAAAGAAGAACGTTAGTCAATCGGTGTAGACACACATTCTTAGCCTAATTATCTTATTCAGATCAATTGAACTAGATCAGTTCAATTTATGTATCACCAAATTCAAAACCCTTATTTTGTGTGACCCGTTAGGCCGTTCTATATAGTATAAGGGATATGTAATGAATCTCTTCATCGGACATCGTCAAAACTCTTTTCGATGGAACTAGAACTCTTCTGATTCGATAGCTAGAATATCGATCATCTAAATCTTTCTAATTGCTACCCAAATCCACCAGTGACACCTAGCAGTATATGGTGGTAACCATCAGAGCTGAATCGAGCCATCTTGGTGCAGCTACCTATGTGATTAAGTTCTTCTATCTTGGGCCCCGATCAGATTAGAATTAAGGTGAACTCATCAAACCCTAGTTTCTATCATATGATGTAATCATTCGATTCAAGTCCGATGTGAAAACCTAAATAGAAACTTTTTCTATTATTTCACTCTGCCATAGCCATGGGCTTCTAGACATGATTCTCATGATCATCATAGGACTGCTCCTCTACCACCGAGGTAGATAGATTCCATCTTGATGCAATCCAGTTTCTACAATGAACATGTCATAGCCAACATACACCTCAGGATTCCGTATAGCTAGGAGAGCAAGTAATGGAGTAGTCAAACTATAACACCCTCAAGGTGAATTGCTGATGCATCTCAGGTCAAAGAATTAGACACACCACTGCAGCATCAAGTCAGTCATTGACGAGAAGGTAGACTTCCTAATGACTACTCGAGGTGGTCACACTCAGTGCCCTCATTCTCTAACGAGTACCTATACTCTCGCTCCGATGTTTTCACATCGTAGACTTAAGACTCATCTACTAAAGTGAAGCGATTGTACACCAACCTTCTAGATCAATCACCATCCTCATGATGATCCTATGGTCGGAAGCATTTTATGAGTTGATAATGATTATTCCTGTCTTAAATTTTTAACTCTTGAAAATATAAATTATCATTACCATTAACTCAAAAGATGTATCACAGACACTAAACAAACATATGTGATAGAAAATAACCCATTTTATTGATTATAGTCATAATTATAATTTTGCCCCTAGAAGTATATTACAAGTGTCAGTCAATTCTGGCTTCTAAGGTACATATATCTAATACTTGGTCGATCAGGTTTTGCCTGAGGTTTACATAGAAACTATGATAAAGGAGCTCTGGGAGAGACTGGAGAATACATACATAGGAAAGAACATGATAAATAAGTTATGGTTGAAGAAACAACTGTATAGTCTGAGGATGCTCGAAGGTGGAGATCTTGTTGCACATATCCAAAGGTTTAATCAGGTGTGTTTTGAGGTGATGAGTTTGGATGTGAAGATCGACGAGGAGGATCGAGCATTGCTGCTATTATGTGCTCTCCCAAGTTCGTATGATGGTCTCATAACAACCTCAGTTTATTGGAAGGAGACCCTAAACTATGAAGAGGTTGTTAGTGTGGTCAGATCAAATGAGCAAAGGAAAAAGATCTGCAAGGGAGACCCTAAGTCTGAGATCTTGGCTGTGAATGAAAGACAAAGAAGATCAAAGGAGAAGACAAGAGAAAAATCCAAGGGTAGGTCAAAGTCTCACGATCAGAGAAAGATGATATTGAAATGTTATAAAAGTCATCAACCTTGACATCTGAGGAGAGATTATTCCCTTTTGAGATCAAAAAAAGGAAAGGCCAGCAAGAAAGATGATATAGCTTCTATGAGCAGTGGAGAAGACTTGCTAGTTGTATCAGATGGATCCATAGAGTACAATATTATGTGGATATTAGATTCAGCATGCTCACACCACTATACATCACATCGTGAGTGGTTTGCTACCTACCAGAAGGTCAATGGTGTAAGTGTTAGCCTTAGAGATAATCATCCATGCAAAGTAGCTAGAATTGGCTCTATCAGGGTGAGGATGTATGATGGGATCATTCGTACATTATTAAATATCAGGTATATACCAGGGTTGAAAAAGAATTTGATTTCTTTGGGCTACTTGGAGGAGCAGGATTATGCTTTTAGTAGCCAGGCTGGGAGTGGATGTCTGAAAATTTTAAAGGGAGCTTTGGTGGTGATGAGAGGTAGAAGATTGAGCAACAATCTTTATAGAATGAAAGGTTCAGTGGTAAATGATAGTGCAGAGGTTCTAGCAACGACATAGGAGGTGCAGATTTTATATCAGCTGTGGCACTATCGAATGGATCATATGAGTGACTGTAGGCTCATTGAACTAAGCAGAAGAGGTATGATCCAAGCCCTAAAGAAGAAGGGCAAAGATCTATGTGAGCCGTGCATCTTTGGCAAATAGCATAGGATGAAGTTTGCCATAAGTACTAAGCACAGTGAGGGAGTGCTGAATTTAGTGCACTTGAATAAATGGGGACCAACTTCTGTATTAGCTAGAGGTGGGGCAAAATACTTTATCACTTTCATTGATGATTTTTCAAGGATGGTGTGGGTTTATCTGATCAGAGAAAAATCAGAGGTGTTTAGTTTAGATCCTGAAGAGCTAAAGTAGAGAAGAAGTCAGGAAGATAGGTGAAGTGTCTGAGATCGGATAATGGAGGAGAGTATACTAGCCTGATGTTCAAAAGGTACAGTGAGGAAAATGGCATCAAGCACCATTACATAGTGAAGATGTCCTCCTAGCAGAATGGTGTTGCGAAAAGGATGAACCAGACACTAACCAAGAAGGCATAGAGTTTGAGGCTACAGACATCACTCCTAATGTTCTTTTAGGATGATGCTCTAATTTTTTTTTATTTTCTTATGAATAGGTCCCCTCATTATAAGCTGAATGGAGGCATTCTAGAGGAGGTCTAGAGTGGAAAGAAAGTGGAGCTTGGCCACCTGAAAGTCCTCGGTTGCATAGTCAATGCACATATGGAGGCAACCGAGAGGAGTAAATTGGATCCAAAATCTTAAAAGATGACATTCATATGGTATCCACAAGGAGTCAAAGGGTACCTACTACGGGACTCTCAGGCATAGAAGTCAGTGATCAACAAGGATGTTATCTTTGATGAGAAGAGCATCTTGAGGAGGTCTGGGATAGATAAATTAGAGAAATAGAGGTGAACAGCGGTGCCCAATCAGAGAATAATGGCATATAGGTTACATCCACTTACAGGAGTGTTCCTGTTGAGGTAGAGCTAGGTAGAAAAGTATTATCTCAAATTGAAAATTAGCATGGAGGGCCGGTAGTTCAAACAGATGTGTAGGAGCAGCCATAGACATCAGGCAAAGATGAATCGGTGGGAGTGGCTATGCACAAGCCCTAGCGTACTATTAGGAGACCGGTTAGATATTGCATTGATCAGGTTATCTTCTATGCACTCGTCACTGCTAATGAAGATCCAGAGAATTATGCAGAAGCTATGGAGAGAGAGGATCATGATTCATGGATATAGGCCATGATGGAGGAGATGGAATCACTTTAGAAGAATCAGACATGGTAGCTGGTGGATCTTTCAGAGGGTACTCGACCTATTGGCTTAAAGTGGGTGTTCACAAAGAAAGAAGCACCTTCAGAATAAGGTGGAGTTAGATTCAAAGCAAGACTGGTAGCAAAGGGATACATACAAAGGAAAGAAATTGACTACATAAAAATTTTCTCTCCTGTGGTACGTCATTCATCTATTCGAGTTTTGCTGTCACTGATGGCACTACATAACATGAAATTAGAATAGGTGGACATGAAGACGGCCTTCCTTTATGGGACTTTGGAGAAAAGAATCTATATGAAGCAACTAGATGGTTTCATGGAGATGGGAAAGGAAGAAAAGCTCTATTTACTCAGAAAGTCTTTGTATAGCTTGAAACAATCCCCTCGTCAGTGGTATCGAAGGTTTGATAGCTTTATCTTGAGCCTAGATTTCAGTAGATGTGAACATGATTGTTGTATCTATATCAAGGATGTTGATGAGGAGGATGCCCTGCACCTGTTATTGTATATAGATGATATGTTCATAGCCAGTAGAAGCATGGATGCAATGAAAAGGTTGAAAAGGGCATTATTATCTAAGTTTGAGATGAAGGATTTGGGTCTAGCTGAGAAAAACCTTGGAATGGAGATTTGCAAAGACAGGTGCAAAGGAGTGCTCCATTTGTCATAAGGAAAGTATGTCCAAAAGGTTCTAAAGAGGTTTGGAATGGAGAAGGCCAAACTTGTAGAGATGCCATTGCTGAGCCACATATCTCTCTCTAAGTTACAGAGCCCCCAGTTAGAAGAGAAAAGAGAGTATGAGTTTCTTATGCAAATGTTGTGGGCAGTGTGATGTATACTATGGTGTATTGTAGACCAGATATAGCAGATGTAGTGAGCACGGTTAGTAGATACATGGCTAACCCTAGGAAGGAATACTGGAAAGCATTGAAATGGATATTAAGATATCTACATAGAACAAAAAATTATGGTTTGATATTTGGTGGGCAGCCGGAAAGATTTGGAGAATAATTTATGATGATGTGTGAATGTTCAGATCCTCTGGAAGGATTTATTGATGTAAATTATGCTGGTGATCTTGATATAAGGAGGTCTACTGCTGGATACCTCTTCTGCATATATGGTGAATCAGTATCTTGGAGATCTATCCTTCAGCCAATCATGGCCTTATCTACCATAGAGGTCAAGTACAATAGGATAACAGAGGTTGCAAAGGAAGCCCTTTGACTTAGGAGGCTGAATGATGAGTTGGGGGTGGAGCAGAGTAAGGTTACACTATTCAGTGATAGTCAGAGTGCTCTGCTGTTGGCATAAAATATAGTCTATCATGCACGCACAAAGCATATAGACATGAGGTATCATAGGTTCAGAGGGCTGATGGAGGAAGGTGAAGTGGAACTGATGAAGATCCATACCAAGAAGAATCAGTCTGATGCACTCACGAAGGTACTCCCCAGTGACAGCTTTTAGAGATGTATGGCATGGATGGGTCTATTGAGAGGAGATGAGTTCATAAGGACTTGGAAGCACCAAGATGGAGAATATGAGGTCAGAAGTGGCACTCCCAATTCTTAGAAACATAAGAAGATAGGTCATGGAAAGATGGGAGCAAGTCAGAAGAGAAATCAGCTCTCTTAGTAAAGTTTAGAAACTGGGTCGGCTCACCCTGAGACTAAGCCGGCTAAGTTGGAAACTAGGCCAGCTTAGTCCAAGATTGGATCAGCTAGGTCTCAAAGAAAAATCCAAATAGAAAGCAGTATTTTTGGGCTATTGACACGGTATACAATTAGATCGACTTAGTCTGGAATTGAGCCGACCTAGTCGTAGGTTAGCCGACTCAGTTTGAAACTAGGTTGGCTCAATTTTTGTGGCTTATTATTTTGTGTACGTGGATTGTTTGGATTTGAAAAGCTTTTGTATGTGCTTGGGCTTGACCCTTTGTAAAGTATGTATACTGAAAATAGGTCAAGGTTGTAATGGTGCTGAAATATACTGAATAAAAGCTCTTTTCTCCTAAAAATCTCTTCTTCACTTCTCTATTTCTTGAATTGTTTGATCGCACTTTCACATTAATCTCTGAGAAGTACTTTCTTGTTGCTTGGCTAATCACTGATGGCCACGCTGATCCATGTGGGAAGAGCATGCATTTCCGACAATAAGAAGGAGGCAGGTCCTTCTAAAGGTATGCTCCTTATAGAATCTAACCTTATATTTTCTTCTACATCTAGTTGGGTGCTTGACTCTGGTTCTAGTGCTCACTTATGCACTTCTATGCAGGGTCTTGAGGATAGAAGGAGGCTGAGAGATGGTGAGATGATCCTACGCATCGAAAATGGAGTAAGAGTTGCTGTAGTGGCCGTGGGAACCTACCCTCTATGATTAGATTTAGTTCTTAGTGACTATTTTTATGCACCTGCAGTAAGTAGGAATTTGATTTCTATTTCATGTTTAGAATAGGAAGGCAATGTAATTAGTTTTCTTAAGGACCATTGTAATATTTTTTATGAAAGAAATAAAATTGCAAGTGGTTTCCTTATAAATAATCTCTATCAGTTACATATTGATGTTTCTATTTTCAATATCGAGCAAAACGTGAATGCCATAGTATCAAAATGACCTAGGGATAGTCTAAACGATAGGTATCTGTGGCATCTTAGGCTAAGTCATATAGCGGAAGACAAGATTAACAAATTGGAGAAATCCGGACTATTGAGTCCATTGACTTTCGAGTCATATGTAATTTGTGAATCATGCCTTTATGGCAAAATGACTAAGCTCCATTTTGTCATTTTGTAGGACATGAAAAAATGGCGGCTAGTATGTACTGATGTGTGTAGCCTATTTGATGTGTCGGCTAGAGGCAACCATATGAAAGGAATATGCCCCCAAGCCAATCAAAAACTCATGAAATGACATTTTAAAATAAATAAAGGCATTTATTTCATCATATGTAGTGTCTTATTATTTATTTAAGATTATGATGAAACCCATAGATTAGGGGTATGATTTTAGGATTATGAAGAGATCGTACCAGTGAGACCTAAAATCTTAAAACCCTAATTTAAAACATTCCTAGTCGATGGGACATTGAGTTGGGGATCAATATTTTTTGGTAAGACTAGCACATTCTTTGAATGCTTAATTGAGAGGGTGATTGATCTCACCATAACTTGTGTACGACACTAATACAAGAATGTTGGTGCTCATTAGAGAATGAGTTCACTAAATTGATCCAAGTTGAGAATATCTAATGGAGTCTTATCTACATGTCAATAGATGGTTCTCATAGTGAAATTATGCATGTAATCCTTTGACCTAAAACTACCATAGAGCCTTATATATATGAATTCATATTTTGGTTCATACTCATTCATGACTCAGTCATGTATGGGATGATCTGGATATGGTGAATTACATATATGAAGGTTGTAAGTAGGTTAACATGGAGTCGATCACCCCTAGTAAGAGGAAATTGCATCCTGCCTTCTTCAAACAAATGATAATTCAGGAAGACTTTGATCAAAGTATGATGAAAATTAGAAATAGTTTCTGATGTTTTATTAAATAAATCATCATCATAAGATTGAAAGAGAAATGAATATGATATTGGGATTGATATATTTCCATACCCAGAGTTATATTCAGGATGCAGGGTGATCGAAGGATCTAGTTGTATGGTAACTTTTCACAGAAAGACATTTTTGGTATTTTCATCAAAATTTTACATCTTTCGAGAGGTCACAATACGTTGCTAGACATAAATCATGTTCGTGGATTTGATCAAATTAAAATTTTTAATTTGATCATTAAATTAGAAAGTGTTCTAATTAAGTCAAATTGGGTAGGCTAGTTTTGACCTAAATCGGTTTGGTTGAGTTCTAACCAGATTAGGTCAAATCACACCCAAACCCACTATTGGTTAGATGTGGAACCCAATGGATCACACACAAAGGGAATTGATTAAGGATCTAATTGGATTAGATCATGTTTGCAAGATGAACATGCTAGCACATGTAGCAAACCCTAGCACCTAGATTTGAATTGGATTCGAATTGGCTTCCAATTTGGGCTAATTAAGGTCTGATTTGAGCCAAATTGGATTTGGTCTTGAATTGGATTAACCTAGACTGACTGGTCTTCAGATGAGGCATCACATACTAGAATCCCACATGCTAGAGAGTCTCTCTCTTGTGCGTGGAAAGTCTTTCATGCACAAGAGTTTTTTGGCGTGTGGGATTATGTTTGCGCCAACCTTCTTTGACTTTTCCTCTTTCTCCATGTCATGTAAATTTTTAAATGGGCATGGACATCAGATATGGGGTGCAGAAGAGTCCTTTTGCATTTAATATTTGCATGAGAAGGGACTCCTTGTCACCTAGGACTCGTTGCCGCCCAGGACTCATTGCCGTCCACTCTTCCATGGTGCCTCTTAGACCAAGTCAAAGTCCCTTGGAACTTTGACTATTCAAAGATTATCTCCATGCCACTTTTGCTGAATGGGCATCCCACATCTAGGCCATTGGATGGCCTACTTATCTGATCTAATGGTTGTATATGTTGGCACCAAAAGTGAAAGCTCGTGACTCTTCGTAAATAACTTACGTAGAATTAGTCCGAGAGTCCTTCTACTTTAAGGCACCTCTTGGAGTAAGTCTATATGTCATTATTATCTGATGAGGCATGAGATAGGTTGATGAGACATGAGATAATAATTTGAAAGGGCATGAGAAAATTTGTTGGCACCCTTACGTACATTATAAGGGTGCACACTAAGAGTCCGAGGATTGAGAATAATTATCTTTCTTTCTTGCAAGTATTTTCTCATTGTCCAATTTTCTTTTTTTTCTTCTCTTGTCTAGACCTTGTCGTTATAATGATAAGAAGTCATCTTAAGACAAAGAGATTAGAAAGAAAAATTAAGAAAACAAAGAAAAAGAAAGATAGGTAAGGAGAGGCAATGAAGGTAACGTAAAGGCTAAGAAAGGTCTTGCCCATTTAATTAAAGTTTTTATTACTAAAATTTTTATTATGTAAGTCAGAGGTGCTAGTGTCTTGATCAAGTCTTCATGTGGATCAACGTTGGAGGATGAACACATGGGCATCTGGCGGAACCCTTGATGGACTGCTACCAACAATTAGGGAGAATTCAGGATTTAGCGATAAGAGGTATGTTCTAATACTTTCTTTTATATTACAGATGCATGCTACAAGATTTAATTGCTAATAAGGTGGTCCTAGGGTTCGGATTTAGTTTATATGATTTCATAATTTTGCTTTCAAATTTGTGCTTCTGCCCTAAACACCAATCCTTTCAGTGGTATCAGAGCAAGCCTTATTAGGTTAAATCACATAATGTTTTGCTTATAATATAATAGCATAAATTAAAAAAAATGATATATTTTTTTTATTAGCATGTTATTTATATGATGAGATCGTATTTTTTTTTAATCATAATAAGATTATGATGTATATATTATTCTGTAAAGGTTGCCCTGACATAGTGGAAAATATTAACTATGTAATGATGGTTGTCCTAAAATAATTATACATGTTAATATTTAAATATATATATATATATATATATAAATTTTATCATAATTGATGCTTTTAGGTATTTAGTTTGATTTAAATCAAAATGTGCATCTAGACCATTTAAATCCCTCTTTAATAATTATATTAAGTTGTAGTGTAATTAACCTATAGCTAAACTAGTCGGAATGTCTAATTGATCAATTGGTGTCTCGGAAAAATAGTTTATGACTGGTAAAGAGAACGTGATTTTTTAATTGGTTTCATTGTCTGACTTGACCAATTTATTGGTGTCTAAGAAAAGTAACGGGGGGACTCTCACTTCTCTTCCACTTACCTAGCCGATTCGATTAATTTAATTTTAGATTGAAATGCTTAGTATTATATTCACTACATTAAGGCCTTCCTTCGTACTAGGTTCCTTTTATGTCTAGCATCATATTAGTTTTGTTGCGTAACCACAAGATCTATCATGGAGAATGATGTAATATTAATCTAGTGCATTAAGATGCTTACAGCATTTTGAATATATTGCTTTGTTGTGTAACCACAAAAGTAGTTATACTTCATTTTGACTGCATGGAAATGAAGGGTTCTACTTAAACTAAAGCATTAAAGTTTGTTGTGCTAACACAAGGCTATTAATATTTTAGAGGCAAAATTTTTTTTGAGAGTTGCATAAAATATAATTGGAAAGAGTTTCCTATCTTTGAACTTATAACAGGTTTGTTGTGCAACCATAAGATTTTTTATAAGGAATTAGGGTCTTATTCTCACTAAGAAAATCAATTAGAGGGTTATGATTTTTGATTAAATAGTGGAAGAGATAATTAAATTAAAATCTTAATTTAATTATGTTTATCATCTTGAGTTGTTTGCTTATGTATTGTTTTTTATTATGTAGATTAAATTGCTTCTTCACTTTCATTGCATTCAATTTTAGATTTAAAAAAAATGACTGGTCAAAATTATGTGGACTGGCTAAGAAATAAAAAAATAGTACTCAATCAAGAAAAACTTTCCTATATTCTTGATGCTCCTGATCCTAAGCCATTAGAAAAAGTTGGCACAGATGAAGATAAGTCCACATACAAGATGTGGCAAAATGATTCTCTTACTATCAAATGCATCATACTTGCCTCTATAAGTAATGATTTATAGAGGCAGCATGATGGCATGGACACTCAGTCCATATTGCTCAATCTAAAAGAGCTTTTTGGAGAGCATAGTAGAACTACTAGATATGAAATATCTAAGTAATTATTCCATGCAAGAATGATAGAAGGAACATCCATACAAAATCATGTTTTAATGGTAATTGACCTAATCACTTGATTAAGTCAATTAGGTTTCGTTATGGATGGAGAGTTAAGTTAGGATTTGATCCTGCAACCACTCTCAGAATTATTTTTTCATTTTGTCGTGAACTATCACATGTACAAACTGATTCTTCCTTGCCTGAGTTGTTAAATATGCTCAAGACAACAGAAAGCCATATCAAGAAGGATAAGGCTCCTCTTCTTCTTGTGGATGGGATCTCCAAGAAGAAGGAAGGCAAAAAGGGTTCAAAAAAAAGGTTGAACCCTAAAGGTGGTATAAATAAAAAGAAAAAAGGGAAGAAGGTCTTCAGACAGATGATCTATTTTTACTATGGCAAAATAGATCATTGGAAGCGAAATTGCAAAGCTTACCTTGCAACCGTGAAGTCTGGGGCAAATAATGCACCGAAAGGTATGTATGAGATACATACTATATTATCATTAAATTCTTCTATTTCAAACTCTTGGGTATTAGATACCGACTGTGGTCTTCATATTTGTAAATCTTTACAGGGGCTGTAGAAAATTAAGAGTTTAAAGAAAGGTGACTTCAAGCTCTATGGTGCTGGAGGAGAGTCTATACAAGTAGAAGCTGTAGAGACAAATATATTGAAGTTACCTTTTAGGAAGATCTTAGAGCTTACAAATTGTTATTATATACCTAAGATCATTAGAAATATTATATCTATACCCTTATTGTTAAAATAAGGTTATAGTCTTAATGTAACGAGCGAAGGTTTCTCGATTAAATATTCTAATGAAAATATTTGTTTTGGCATATTTAGCAATGGTTTGTTGACTCTATGTTTAGATGACAATATATTTCATATTTATGAAAATAAAAAACATAAGAGAGATCACATAAATAATACTTTACTTTGGCATTATCGATTAGGTCATATTAGTGAGGCTAGGATTAACAAGTTATACAAAGAAAAGTTTTTTGATCTTTTTGGTTATGAATCATTAGGAACTTATGAATCATGTCTCATGGGTAAAATGACTAAGACTCCATTTAGTGGACATGGAGAAAGGACAAAAGAGTTATTATGACTTATACATATGGATGTATGTGGTCCTATGACAACTCAAGCCAGAGGAGGATACTCTTATTTTATAACATTCATTGATGATTTATCTAGGTTTGGATATATGTATCTTATAAAATAGAAATCAGATGCCTTTGATAAATTTAAAGAGTATGAAAGTATGTTTAAAAAACAAACAGGACAATGTATAAAAATCCTTCGATCTGATTAGGGAGGAGAATACTTATCTGGTGAGTTTCTAGACAATCTTAAAGTTAAAGGAATTCTCTCTGAATGGACACCTTCTTATACACCATAATTAAATGGTGTAGCTAAAAGGAAAAATTGTACCTTATTAGATATGGTATGGTCCATGATGTACTTCACTGAATTATCTATTTTCTTCTAGGGCCATGCCCTGGAGACCGCAATTTATATCTTGAATAGAGTGCCTTCTAAATCTATATCTAGTACTCCATATGAGATATGGAGAAGTAAGAAAACTAATCTGAAGTATCTTAATATATGGGATTGTCCAGCATATGTCAAAAGAAATTTTGGAAATAAGCTTGATGCTAGATCAGACAGATGTCTATTTATAGGATATCCTAGAAATAGTATAGGATATTTATTCTACCATCCTACTGAACAAAAGATATTTGTAAGTAGGCATGCCACTTTTATGGAAAAAGAATTTATTCTAAAAAAGGGCAGTGGCAGAAATATTGAATTTAGTGAAGTTCAAGAAAAATAAATAGAAATTTCTCAACCAAATAATCACACAAAAGAACCAGAACATATAACTCCTATCCATAGATCTGAAAGAGTATGATATACACCTATAAGATATGGGTTCGTTATTGAAAACAATGAAGCCCAAGTAATTGAGAATGACGAACCTCTGACCTATATGGAAGCAGTCAAAAGTAAGGACTCTTATAAATGGTTAGCTACCATGCAATCCAAAATGGAATCCATACACACCAACAAAGTATGGACTTTGGTGGATGCACTAGAGGATATAAACCCTATTGGATGCAAATGGATTTTTAAGAAAAAGATTGGAGCAGATGGTCAAATTGAAACCTATAAGGTCAGATTGGTGGCTAAGGGTTTTAGGCAAAAATAGGGGATTGATTATGATGAAACATTTTCACCTATTGCCATGCTTAAATCTATTTAGATTATGCTTGCCATAGCAGCATACCACGACTATGAAATATGGCAAATGGATGTGAAGACCGCCTTCCTTAATGGTTTCCTTAAGGAGGAGGTCTATATGTCACAGCCAAAAGACTTTGAATCAAATGAGAGATCAAATCAGGTATGCAAGCTTAAGAGATCCATTTATGGATTAAAGCAAGCATCAAGAAGTTGGAACATCCACTTTGACGTAATAATCAAAGAGTTTGGTTTCATCAAGAATGTCGATGAATCGTGTGTGTAAAGGAAGACTAGTGGGAGTACCATAGTTTTCTTGGTTCTATATGTAGATAACATACTCCTCATTGGGAATGATATCCCAATGTTGCAATCAGTCAAATTATGGCTATCAAATAAGTTTTTCATGAAAGATTTAGGAGAAGCATTCTATATACTAGGAATAAAGATCTATAGAGATAGATCTAAGAGGATGCTAGGCTTGTCCAAATCTAGGTACATTGACTTAATATTGAAAAGATTCACTATGGATGGGAGTAAAAGAGGTTACTTATCCATGAGTCAAGATATACATCTCTCTAAAAACTTGTCTCCAAAGACACCAAAAGAGAGAAATAGAATGAGTTCTACTCCTTATGCTTCAGCAGTTGGATCAATAATATATGCCATATTATGTACAAGGCTTGATGTTGCTTATGCCTTAGGCATTGCAAATAGATTTCAAGCTGATCCAGGAGAGGATCATTGAAAAGCTGTGAAAAATATTCTTAAGTACTTAAAAAGGACTAAAGAAATTTTTTTAGTATATGGTGGTTCTGATCTTAAACTAGAAGCATATTCTGACTCTAGTTTTCAATCAAACATGGATGATAGTAAATCCATTTCAGGGTATGTCTTTACTCTAAATGCTAGAGTAGTGAGTTGGAAGAGTACTAAGCAGCTAACTGTAGCTGACTCAACTACTGAGGCAGAATACATAGCTGTAAATGAAGCCACCAAGAAAGCTGTCTGGATAAAGAAGTTCATCACTGAATTGGGTGTTATTCTTGAAATTAAGAATCCAGTACCACTTTACTGTGATAATACTGGAGATGTTGCTCAAGCAAAGAAACCAAGGTCTCATCATAAATTCAAACACATTCAGAGATGCTTCCATCTTGTTCGTGAAATTATTGAAAGACAAGATGTACTCATAGAACGAGTTGACACAAAGAACAACATAGCAAACCCATTCACTAAGGCTTTACCACTGCAACTGTTCGATCGCCACCTTGATTGTATGGGATTAAAATATAAGGGCAATTGGCTCTAGTGCAAGTGGGAGATTGAAAGGAATATGCCCCCAAGCTAATCAAAATTTATTTATTTTTTGGGCTATTTTTGTCTTCAAAACTCATGTAATGACATTTTAAAATAAATAAAGGCTTTTATTTCATCATTTGTAGTGTCTTATTATTTATTTAAGATTATGATGAAATCCATAAATTAGGGGGCTATGATTTTAGGATTATGATGAGATCATACTAGTGAGATCTAAAATCATAAAACCCTAATTTAAAACATTCCTAGTCGATGGAACGTTGAGTTAGGGATCAATATTTTTTGGTAAGACTAGCACATTCTTTGTATGCTTAATTGAGAGGATGATTGATCTCACAATAACTTATGTATGACACTAATACAAGAATGTGGGTGCTCATTAGTGAATGGGTTCACTGAATTGATCCAAGTCGAGAATATCTAATGGAGTCTTATCTACATGTCAATAGATGCTTCTCATAGTGAAATTGTGCACATAATCCTTTGATCTGAAACTACCATAGAACCTTATATATATGAATCCATATTTTGGTTCATACTCATTCATGACTCAGTCATGTATGGGATGATCTGGACATGGTGAATTATATATATGAAGGTTGTGAGTAGGTTAACATGGAACCGATTACTCTTGGTAAAAGGAAATTGCATCTTGCCTGCTTCAAACAAATGATAATTCAGGATGACTTTGATCAAAGCATGATGAAAATTAGAAATAGTTTCTAATGTTTTATAAAATAAATCATCATCATAAGATTGAAAGAGATATGAATATGATATTGGGATTGACATATTTTCATACTCAGAGTCATATTCAGGATGCAGTGTGATCGAAGGATCTAGTTGCATGGTAACTTTTCACTAAAGGATATTTTTGATATTTTCATCAAAATTTTACATCTTCAAAAAGTCATGATATATTGCTAGACGTAAATCATGTCTCGTGGGTTTGATCAAACTAAAATTTTTAATTTGATCATTAAATTAGAAAGTGTTCTAATTAAGTCAAATTGGGTAGGCTTGTTTTGACCTAAATCGGTTTGGTTGAGTTCTAACCAAATTAGGTCAAATCACACCCAGACCCACTACTGGTTAGATGTAGAACCCAATGGTTCACACACAAAAGGAATTGATTAAGGATCTAATTGGATTAGACCATGTTTGCAAGATGAACATGCTAGCACATGTAGCAAACCCTAGCACCCAGATTCGAATTGGATTCAAATCAGCTTCTAATTTGGGCTAATTAAGGTCTGATTTGAGCCAAAGTAGATTTGGTCTTGAATTAGATTAACCTAGACTGATTGGGCTTCAGATGAAGTGTCACATACCAGAATCCACATGCTAGAGAGTCTCTCTCTTGCGCGTGGAAAGTCTTTCATGCGTAAGAGTTTTTTGGCGCATAGGATTATGTTGGCACCTACCTTCTTTGACTTTTCCTTTTTCTCCATGTCACGTAAATTTTCAAATGGGCATGGACATCAGATATGGGGCATAGAAGAGTCCTTCTACATTTAATATTTGCATGAGAAGGGACTCCTTGTCACCCAGGACCCCTTGCCACCTGGGACTCCTTGCCGCCCACTCTTCCTTGGTGCATCTTGGACCAAGTCAAAGTCTCTTGGGACTTTGACTATTCAAATATTATCTCCATGCCATTTTTTTTGAATGGGCATCCCACATCTAGGCCATTAGATGGCCTACTTATCTGATCTAATGGTTGTATATGTTGGCGCTAAAAATGAAAGCTCGTGACTCTTCGTAAATAACTTATGTAGAATTAGTCTGAGAATCCTTCTGCTTTATGACACCTCTTGGACTAAGTCTACATGCCATTATTATCTGATTAGGCATGAGATAGGCTGAAGGGACATGAGATAATAATTTGAAAGGGCACGAGAAAATGTGTTGGCACCCCTATGTACATTATAAATAAGGGTGCGCACCAAGAGTCCAAGGATTGAGAATAATTATCTTTCTTTCTTGCAAGTATTTCCTCATTGTTCAATTTTATTTCTTTCCTTCTCTTGTCCATACCTTATCCTTATAAGGATAAGAAGTCATCTTAAGACAAAGAGAATAGGAAAAAAAATTAAGAAGACAAAGAAAAAGAAAGATAGGTAAGGAGAGGTAAGGAAGGTGACATAAAGGCTAAGGAAGGTCTTGCGCATTTAATTAAAGTTCTTATGACTACAATTTTAATTATATAAGTCAGAGGTGCTAGTGTCTTGATCAAGTCTCCGTGTGGATCAATGTTGGAGGGTGAACACGTGGACACCTGATGGAACCCTTGACGGACTACTGCTAGCAATTAGGGACAATTAAGGATTTAGCGATAAGAGGTATGTTTGGATACTTTCTTTTATATTACAAATGCATGCTATATGATTTAATTGCTAATAAGATGGTCCTAGGGTTTGGATTTGATTTGTATAATTTCATAATTTTGCTTTGAAATTTGTGCTTTCACCTTGAACACCAATCCTATCACTATATCTACTTCATTACCTTTACCAATGATTTATCTTGGTATGGGTATGTGTATTTGATGCGACATAAATCTGAAGCTTTTAAAAAGTTCAAAAAATTCAAAAATGAAGTAAAAAAATAAATCCAAAAACCCATTAAGGTTCTTCGATTAGATAGAGGAGGTGAATACCTTAGTCGAAAATTTTTTGACTATCTTAAGCAAAATGGCATAGTCGCTCAATAGACTCCACCTAAAATACCTCAACTCAATGAGATTTTAGAATGGAGAAATCAGACCTTATTAGATATGGTCCGATCTATGGTGAGCTTCACAGACCTCCATGAGTTTTTTTGAGGATATAGTCTAATGACCGCTATATATTTACTGAATAGGATTTTCTCTAAAATCATTCCTACCACACCGTATGAGATATGGCATGATAAGAAACCAAGTTTGAGTCACCTCAAAATTTAGGATTGTCCTGCTCATGTCAAGAGACAACAGGCAAACAAGTTAGAGTATAGGTTCTTTAGAGCTTGATTCATAGGATATCCTAAAGAATCATTAGGATATTATTTCTATGTTTTGGAAGACCATAATATGATTGTGAGTTGACATGCCATCTTCCTTGAAAAATAGTTTATTCAAGATGGTGGTATTAGAAGGTAGATTAGGCTCGAAGAGAAAGTTTTCCAAGAGCAACGAGATAAGGACCCTATGAAACCTAATTAGATTGAGCCAGTCCAATCACTACCTCCTCTACCTCATAGATCAGAAAGGATTTTTCATCCTTTTTTAAGGTACTTAGGTACTATTTTAAAGGACGTAGACAAAATATTTCTCACAAAAGATGAAGTTCATGGTGATGATCCCAAAACCTATGATGAGACGATATTAGATATGAACTCCAAGAAATGGTTAGAGGCAATGAAGTCAAAGATTGACTCAATGCACTCGAACCATGTTTGGACCTTGGTAGATCCACCTAAAGGTATAGTACCTATTTGGTGGAAATGGATCTACAAGAGAAAGATAGGTGCTGGTGGAAATGTGGAGACATTCAAGGCTAGGTTAGTAGCGAAAGGGTATAGTCAGCACGAAGGCATTGACTATCAAGATACCTTCTCACCAGTAGCCATGCTAAAATTCATCCGCACATTTCTTGCTATTGTAGCCTATTTCGATTATGAAATATGGCAGATGGATGTGAAAATAGCCTTCTTAAATGGACATCTTAAGAAAGATATCTATATGGAATAGTCGCTAGGTTTCATATCCAGTGATGCTAATCACAAGGTCTACAAGCTGCAAAGGTCTATCTATGGACTTAAGCAAGCATCTCGGAGTTGGAATGCTCATTTCAATGATGTGATCAAATTATTTGAATTCGTTAAGAATGAGGAGGAACAGTGTATATTTAAAAAGGTCAGTGGGAGTGCTATTGTCTTCCTCGTACTGTATGTGGATGACATCCTCCTTATTGGAAATGATATTTCCATGTTGATCACAGTTAAAATATGGTTATCAAAAGAGTTCTCTAAGAAAGACCAAGAAGAGACATCCTTTATTCTAGGAATTAAGGTCTATAGGGATAGACCAAATAGGATGTTGGATCTTTCATAGAAGATGTATATAGAGGAGATACTAAAGAGGTTTAGCATGAAAAACTCCATGAAGGGATTGGTGCCCTTCAAACATGGCATTCATCTCTTCAAAAAGATGTGTCTCAATACACCTTAGAAGATTGAATGCACGAGCAAGATTTCTTATGTTTCAACAAAAGGGAGCCTCATGTACACCATGCTATGTACATGACCTAATATCGCCCATGTTGTGAGTATGACGAGCAAATATTAGTCGAATCCATGTGAAGAGCACTGGACTTCTATGAAATATATCCTTAAGTACTTGAGAAGGACTAAGGATATGTTCTTGATTTTTGGTAATGGAGAACTTTAGGTCCAGGGTTATATAGACTCAGATTTTGTCTGATATGGATGATCGAAAGTCGACATCTGGTAGTTTATTTGTGTGTAATGGTGGTGCTGACAGCTGGAAGAGTTGCAAGCAGACTAAGATAGCAGATTCCTCTATGAAAGCAGAGTACATTATTGCATCGAAAGCTGCACAGAAGGCATTCTGTATAAGAAGTTCATCGTAGAACTTGGAGCGATGGTATCAAATGCCATCCCTCTGTACTATGACAATAATGGTGCCATAACCCTAGCTAAGGAGTTGAGGTCACACCAAAAATCCAAGCACATCGAGTGGCAATTTCACCTCATCTGCGATTACCTTGAGAAGGGTTACGTTGAGCTCAAGAGAGTCGATTCCGTGGACAATGCGGCAGATCCACTGATGAAGCCTTTAGGCCAACAGAAGATCGAAACCCACCATGAGAAGATAGAACTTAGATTTATAGCCAATTGACTTTAGGTCAAGTGAGAGTTTGTTAGATGTGTACCCTAGAAGCCAGATTGGCTGACAATTGTAATACACTTCTAAGGATAATTTTATAATTTTAATTATAAATTAATAAAAGAATTATTTTCTATTATAGTGTGTATTTAAAGAGTTTTTGATACATCCTTTGAGTTAATGGTAATGACAATTTATATTTTCAAAGAGTTAAAAATTTAAAATTTGATTTTTCATAATTAACTCATAAACTACTCTTGACTATAGGATCATCACGAGGATGGTGATTGATCCAGAATGTTAGTGTACAATCGCTTCCTTTGAGTAGATGAGTCTTGAGTTTACGGTGTGGAAACACCAGAGCGAGAGTATAGGTACTCATTAGAGAATGAGGGCACTGAGCGTGACCATCTCGAGCATTCATAAGAAAGTCTACCTTCTCATTGATGACTAGCTCAATGTTGCAGTAGTGTGTCTGGTTCTCTGAGCTGAGGTGCATCAACAATTTATCTTAAGGGTATTGTAGTTTGACTACACCATAACTTGGTCTCCTAGTCATTTGGAATATTAAGGTGTATGTTGATTATAATACGTTCATTGTAGGAATTGGATTGTACCAATAAGGGATCTATCTACCTTAGTAGATGAGGAGTAGCACTATGATGATCATGAGAATTGAGTCCATAAGCCCATTGCCATGGCAGAATGAAGATGATAGAAAGAGTTTCTAGAAAGGATTTCATATAGGACTCAAATCGAATGATTAATTCATATGGTGGATATTGGGTTTGACGAGTTCACCTTAACCCTAATCCTATCGGGGCTCAAGATAGAAGAACCCAATCACACAGGTAGCTACATTGAGAGGTTCACTTTAAGTTTTGATGGGTTACCACCATATATTGCTGGGTATCATTAGTGGATTTTGGAAGCAATTAGAATGATTTTGATGATCGATCACTCTAATTGTATGAATTAGAAATGTTCTAGTCCATCGAAAGGTATTTCGATGATGTCGATGATGGAGATTACGACATGTCTCATTATCATATAGAACTAAACCAAACTAGATCACATAAATAAGGGTTTGGGTCTAGATGTCATCAATTGAGATAATCGAGTTTGATTGATTTGGATTAGATCCAATCAGGTTCAAGGTAATTATGCTAGCACACGATTGAGCCTGACTTTCTCCTTCTGTAATCTTTCTGATTCATCACAATCGAGTCAAATTTAATTTGACTCATTTTTGTATCTTGAATGAATTTATTTTCATCTGACTGGAATATGTCCAGATCAGATTAATTATGAAAAATTAAATTCAATCCCAGTGTAATTGTACTAGGATCAATAGTTGATCCAATTGAGAGAATTAAGGGTCACATGATTAGAGAATTTTATAAATTTTTTAGAAATCATTTTGCTCTTAATTTTGGATACCTGATGGAGCAAAAGTTATAATATTAGTGTGCCAAATTTCATGATTTTTGGAGGTACCTAAACTAGATTTTGATAGAGTTTGATTTGGATCAAATTCTTGATGGAAGAGTCCTAGACGCACATGGACTCTTCCTTATCCTTTCATGCTATGACTTTTTAGATGGATTTTTGGTGTCAAAATCAAATGGGATTTGAGGTTTTTTGTGGAGATCAGGTTTAAGATCCCAATGGTTGAATTAATAAGGTTTTTGGTCTAAAAGAGACTCTTTATGGCACTATATCTTGTACAAGAACTCTTCTCACAAAATTGCCTCAATGTAATTTATCTTTTCCACACCTAAAGGAGTATTCCCTCTAATATCCACACCCTATGTATCCTCTCTCTCCCTATCTTCTACATTTCTAAAATGTTAGGCACAAATCTGAGTTGATGGTCGTAGCTTTTTGGCATAAGATTCAGCATCTACGCAAAGGTGTTCGTGAGACGAACAAGCTGCCCTCAAAAGTCATTTTGAATGCTTTTCAAATCAAATCTAGGTCTAACTTTTAGAGAAGAGATTCATGAGGAGAAGGCATTCAGATCCTACCTGAGTTGATATCAATAGAGGTCAGGCATATGCATGGCTCCTTTCAGAACCTCAGAAATTAACAAGATCATTGCAGGATAATTAGATTGCCAAATCAGGTACTTAAAATTAAATCTGATTTAATTTTATTTTTAATTTTTAATATTAGATCTCTATGATCAAATTTGAAAAGTCTCAGATTTGATTAATATTTTAGAAAAAAAATTGAAATATTTCTTTAGATCCAATTAGATCTGAACGATCCTGTGTCAGGAAAATAGGTTTTTTTCTTTAGGTAGCTGCATCGAGAGGTTTACTTTTAGTTCTAATGAATTGCCACCATATATTGCTAGGTGTCATTGGTAGATTTTGAGAGTAATTAGAATGATTTTGATGATCGATCATTCTAATTATATGAATCGGAAGAGTTCTAGTCTATCGAAAGGTATTTCAATAATATTGATGATAAAGATTGCGACATATCTTATTACCATACAAAACTAAATCTAACTGGATCACACAAATAAGAGTTTGGATTTGGATGCTATTAATTAAGCTAATCTAGTTTGATTAATTTGGATTAGAATCAATCAGGTTCAAGATAATTATGCTAGCACATGATTGAGGCAGGCTTTCTCCTTCTGTAATCTTTCTGATTCATTGCAACTAAGTCAAATTTGATTTAACTCATTCTTGTATCTTGAATGGATTTACTTTTATCTAACTGAAATAAGTCTAGATCATATTAATTATAGAAATTAAATCCATTCCTAGTGTAATTGGACTAGGGTCAAAAGTTGACCTATTTGAGAGAATTGAGGGTCACCTGATCAGATGCTTCTAAAAAATTCTCTAGAAATTTTTTTAATCTAATTTTTAGATATGTGATAGGGTTCGAGTCATGCTCTGAGTTTGCCAAATTTTGTGATTTATGGTGGTGTTTTGACTAGATTTTGATAGAATTTTATTTGGATAAAACTCTTGAAGGAAGAGTCCTAAGCGCAATGGACTCTTAATTATCTACTCATGTCACCCCATTTTTGATTGAATTATGGTGACAAAACTTGATGGGATCTGGTGTTTCATGTGGAGAATAATTCCTGGAGTCCCAATGATCAAATAAGTTGGCTATTTGGTTAAAGAGGGACTCTATGTGGCATTGGGTTTAAGAAACCTTTCTCACACCATTATAGAGAGATCGCACAAAATATTTTCCATGCCCAAAGGAGCCAGCCCTCTGATATCCCACACCCCCTCTATCCTCTCCCTCCCTCTCTTCTAAATGTTTAAATGGTTAGCCACAAATCTGAGAAGAAGGTCCATGTTTTTTGGTGCAAGATTCAGGTTCTACGCAATGGTATTCATGAGATGAACGGGTTGTCTTCAGAAATAGTTTTGAAGGAACTATAGATTAGATTTAGATCTGATCTTTAGAGAAGAGATTTATGAGAAAAATATATTCAGATCCTATCTGAGTGGATACTGGTAGAGGCTAGGTGCATGCATGGCTCCTTTTAGAATCTCAGGAACCAACAGGATCATCACAGGATAATCAGAATATCCAACAAGATAATTAAAATTAAAAATGATTTAATTTTATTTTTAATTTTTAATATCAAATCATCATGATTAGATCTAAGAACTCTTAGATTGGATTAGATCATAGAAGTCTAAGAAGAAAAATCTACCTTAGATATAATTAGATCTGGATGATCCAGCAGCAGAAAATCATATTTTCTTCAATCACTTCTCAAAGCTAGATCTCTGCATCTCATCCCTATAGGTGATCAGATCTTTGTTACTCTGATCGAGCTTAATAAGATCACCATCCCAGACCAAGATACTGAAGTATCTATCTAGCTAACGTGGTACTCTACTGAATCTCCTTAAAGGTGCCACTTTAATTGGCTCCGTATTTGATCTAATCAAATCTGGTTCTATAGGTTTACTAGATTATGTTGGTTCATTTCTACCGGTCAAAATTTTCCTAGGCATCAGTTTCTTCTCTAAGGAACTACTTTCAAAAAAAAATGCCCTACTGCTAGTGATCATCTTTTGTTCTTCAGCACAATAGAATTAATAATCCTTAAACACCTATTAGACCAGGATCCAAGTTTATCTATGTGCAAACCTATGACATAAGTCGATCAACCCTAAATCCAAAGATGAGAGAGTCTAGGTTTACACTCGATCCATATCCCATATGGATTCTTTACAACAAATTTACTTGGTGTAAATTTTTAGAGTAAAACTAGTGGTCATAAGAGCACAACCCTGAAACAGGCAGACAAGTGAATCCTATCGTAGATTGAACTATGCCTAACAAAGTTAAATTTTTTCTTTTCGATAAACTATGTTTCAAAAAGAAATTCACTAAGAGAGAATCTTATTCTCTCCAAAATATATCACAAATTTACTGAATAAGTATTCGCCTCCTCAATTTGATCAAAAAGTTCTAATACCTATTCCAATTTATTTTTCTATTTCATTATTAAATCGTTTGAACATTTCAAATGATTCAAGCCAGATGCCCCCATGCCTAGATTGGTTGCCTGTAATGAAATATTGATATCTTCTTCTAGCACTTGAGTTTATAGGTCCACATACATCACTATATATGAGACTTAGAACTTTATCAGCTTCTTTACCTTTTCCAGAAAATGGTTACTTTGCCATCTTCCCAAGAAAATAAGATTCATAGGTTATCGATGATTCACAATCATTGATGTCAAGTTTTTCACTCAAGCTAACCTGTTTATCTTGTTCTTGTCAAGATGACTAAGCCTATAATGCCAAATATAGATGTCCATGACATAATCTAACTTGGGTGTTTATTAAATATGTACATTATACTTAACAGACTTTATAAATGTTAAATATTATTTCTTTATTATCCATATATTATTGTAATATTATTCATAATAATATCACAACAATCTTCTTTATTGATAAATTATAACCATCTCTGATCCAAAGGCTAATAGAGATCACATTTATCAGAAATGATAGACAATAGTGACAATCACTCAAAATGACACCTTTTGAAAATAAGCTTGACAATTTCTAAAGCTCAGATTGGAATAGGACTTCCATCCTAAATGTTCAGATATTTTTCATAATTTTCAAACATTCTACTTACCTATAGTCCTTGAAATAAATTGCATAGGACAACCAGTATCCAAACCTCGGTAGTAGAAATACACATAGAGAAATTTTAAGATGTTATCATATAATATCCTTGATAAGCAACTCTTACTTGTTTCTCTTGTTCAGCCTATTATGGTCAAGAAAAGCAAGATAATTCTTCTTCCTATGACCCTGCTTCTAATAGTGGAAGCACTATGCTTGATTTGGATCAATTTTGGACTAATTATTTTGATCGAACTTAGAAGCCCTAATACGAACCTCTTCGTACTATTGAACTAAATTCAACTTTCGATACTAATTATCAAAGTTGTGTCCCATAAGTCATCACTATCTAATAGTGATAGGAGCAATTAGGGTTTAACCTTAATTTGAGAAAAGAGAACAATGACCTAAGTATATTAATTATTTTAAGCCTAGAGACTTGGACTTTAGTCTTAAGATTCTCGTACTATTTTATTTAAATTGGTAGCCTCTACCTCTAATTCAGAAAATTACTTTAATTTTCTAGTAGGTACTAAAATTCATATAGACTACATACAAGCTCGACTTTGGTCGATCAACCCATGTGCATCTACGTATGGTTTATTAACCAATTATTTCTCCAAATAATTTTTAGTAATTTAATTTTACCTCAGAAATCTAATCAGTAGGCTTTGGATACCACTATAAAGATTCGGTTAGGTCCAACCATTAACATGACCATACTTGATACATCCAACCAATGAATAATTAAACCCAACTTTGGTTGACCAGCCTAACCACCATTAGAGAGATATACCCAAGTTATCATATTATGAATGATAGTTCTATTAGTCAATAAGCACCAGGCCTTTGGGCCTCCAATGATTATTAAGTTAATGGACCCATTATCACCCAACTTAATGAGAGGCTACGACTTAGTTATCTTCATAACTTTATCATTTTAAGGACCTAATAATTTTAGAGAATTTAAATTATTAGTGATTTAAGGATAGAAAGGACATGAACCAATTTGCTCCCACTAACTTCATCAAGTCAAGTCCTCCCACTGACTTCTCAAGTCTTTGACAAGAACTAGGATCAATATCGATCCATGGGCATCTAGATTAGTCTCACTGAATAAAATTAGTCTCACTATTTTTCTATGTGACATGGGTTAGCATGAATCAATGAGCAACCTAACCAAGACCTGATTAACCATATTGGTCAGGTAAGTGAGATTGGTGGGAGGGTCAGCCAAGGCTTGCCTTAGACAAGATCAAAAATGGCTAGGTAAGTGGGTTGCCAATTAAAAACCACCAGTTTAAAAATGCCAAACTTGCCTTAGACACCAATTAATTTATTAGTTTTGATTTGGTCTACCTAAAAACTCATGCTCGACCACTGAGCCATAATCAGTATCTATTTGTTAGACGTATGGACTTTGATCAACTACAACTATTAAAGTGATCTATCATGAGGATTATCCATACCTAGGTTTTACTAAATTGAAACACAGTGAGATATTCTCTTTCTGAAGTTAATCAGGAATAGTCAATTCTATCTTGAGTCATACACTGACTTTATAAGTACTTGACTATACCTAAAAATCTTTCAAACCTATATTAAAAATACAGATAGTCTGGCATCAAAGTACAGTGAGTTGATTGCAAGTCACCATGGTGATCTCAGATCAGAGGGATACTTATACCCATTGGCTTTAGCTAGCTACTCCTGATAGTATATTGTTACATTGATCATGTTCAGTATAGATGTACTTCTACATCTCATCTAGATGCCATACTAGTGTCTCCACATCATTTGGTTATGAGGACAACCAACGTATATGGCATACAGCGACCTACACTCGATAAGTTATCATCCTTATTAATAACTTATCATTTGATTGTGAATAATTTAAGAACCATCCAATAAATAATTCTTTATCGATTGATTATGGTTCTAAGAATTTCATCATAATTTTGGAGTTCATTTAAGAAAGATAGAACTTCTATGATGAAACAGCCAAATAACTATTATTGCTTGATAATTCATATAATAATATCAATCATCTACCACTTAGATGATTGTCTTTAGGATACATTTTTTAATAGATATAGTCTGAGGGTTTCACATCCATAGATGAGTCCAAGGTGTACAAGCTTTTGAGATCCATATAGGGATTGATGCAGGCATCTCGAAGTTGGAATATGCATTTTGATAAGATGATCAAAACATATAGCTTCATTAAAAATGGAGAGGAACCCTGCATATATAAATGGGCTAACAATTCTATATTCATATTTCTTGTATTGTATGTGGATGATATTCTCTTAATCGAGAATGACATCCCTATATTATAGGGAATAAAGATTTGACTGTCATCTCAATTCTCCATGAAGGACTTGAAAAAAGCTTCCTACATCCTTGGGATGAAGATCTATAAAGATAGATCAAAAATAAAGCTTTGATTATCCCAATCCATGTGCATCGATATTGTGCTGAAGTGGTTCAGCATGGCAAATTCCAAGAAAAACTATTTCTTGATAGGCCATAAAATTTCTCTCTCGAATAGGGATTATCCGACAACTCCTTAATAGAGAGAGCATATAAGAATAATACCATATACTTCGATAGTAGGTTTCATTATGTACGTCATGATATGTACGAGATCAGATATGGCATACTCACTAGGATAGTGAGTAGGTACCAATCTGAACCAGATGAGGATCACTAGAATGTTGTAAAGACAATCTTGAAGTATTTAAGAAATACTAAGGACCAGTGGCTCATTTATAGAGATGCTGACTTGAAACTTATGGGATATACTAATTTTAGTTTCTAGTCAGATCATGATGATGGTAAGAGTGTGTCAGGTTATGTGTTTACCTAGAATGGTGAAGCAGTCTGCTTGAAGAGTTCCAAGCAGCAAATGTAGCTGATTCTATGTGCGAGGTAGAGTATTTCGTAGCATCTGATACTGCGAAGGAAGCTGTATGGTTGCAAAAGTTTATTGGAGAGTTGGGAGTGGCATCCTCCTTGGATGGTTTGATTTTGCTTTATTATGATAGAACTAGAGCCATAACTCAACCAAAGGAGCTAAAGGTATATCAGCGCACTAAGCATATTCTGCATTGCTACCATCTTATACGAGAGATCATGGAATGAGATGACATCGAGCTTCAGAAGATCGACAAGAAGGAGAACATGGCCAACCCATTAACTAAAGCCATCAGAATTAATGAGTTCGATAATCATAAATGGAAGATGGGTATTTGATACTATTATGATTGGCTTTAGTCTAAGTGAAAGTTTATTGGATATTGTATCCTAAAGCCAATCATCAAGATTATAGATGGTTTAGCTAATTATAAAATTATACTTAAATTATAAATGAATAAAATTATCATTCTAGCTTTTTATCATTCTTATACATCATTTTGTAATGAACACTTTTATGATGATGTTCTTAAGACTATTTAGATTCTATAAAAGAGGATTTGTCATTTAGTCCTTAAACCTGACCGCGATCAAATGATATGTTGTTATCTAGGATGATCAAACTGGTTCCTATGCTACCGATTTAGGATTTGAACCTGTGGGGTCACACACAATAGAAGTTTCTACTTGATCTAGTGACTGATCATGAGTCCAAATAGTCTGAGACTCTATGGTTAAGAGTCTTACTGGATGGGGACTCTGTGATTGGGAATCCTACTGGACTGAGACTCTACATTCATGGATCCTACTAGACTGGGACTCTAATATTTTTTAGGATGAATTAGCAATTTGATTGCTGATTAGATCAATTTGATTAAGTGATGAGTATTCGACCAAATCTGATTGAATTTGATTTGATTAGGTTTGACCCTATCAGATCATGAGATGACATAATCGCTGTGGAAGATTTGAACCTGATTTGATCAGGACCTGAACCTAATTAGTTTTTAATTTGATTAAAAATTTATAAAGTTAGGTTAAACCTAATCTAATTTAGTTTATCCTAATTTAATTGATCAGGATAAATTAGTTTGGATGAAACCAATTTGGACTAATTCAAAGATAGTTTGAATTTTCAAACTTCAAACTCTCTGTGCCTTTGACTTTTCCATGCCTCTCTCCATGCCCATCTGAGTTTTGCATGAGTTTTTCTTATGCGGATGAGGGTGTGTGCCCCCCCTATTTCTCCCTTTGATGAGGTCCAAGTGTTGGACTGGTTCAAATAGAATTGAATTTTGAATTTGATTTAAGGTGGTTAGTGGTTGAAACTATCTCTCCCTTATCTTTTCTCCATGCCTCTCAATTTTTTGTTGCATTTTCTTTTGAGTTTTTAGGTGTGGGCACACAGAAAGAGAGTCCTTTTGTGCATCAAAAACCCTAGACTTGCATTGGGAGAAGATAAACTCTTCACTTGAATTTTGAATTCAAGCATTTAGTTGAAACCATCTAAGCTCCATCTCCTTATCTATTCCATGTGCATTTCACACTTGCTTGCCCACTTTAAAAAGAGTTTTTTCCATGGAAATGTGAGAGAATGTGAGAGGGGTTATTGGAGAGAGAGTAACTCAGAGAGGGGATGCAAGTTTTGAATGTGGAAAAGTCTAGAGAGAACATTCCTCTTATGCCACATTTTCTATTTTTCTTTCTTTTGTTGCCCAATCAAAAGGGGTTTCTTGAGTGAGTGTACAGTAGAGGAGAATCCCTCTATCTGTGAAAATTTATTTCATAAAAAAAATTCTACAGAGAAACAGCATGAGAACATTTTCAGGTGTCAAGGTTTTTTGGGTGTGCAAAATCCTAGGGTTTGGACCTTAGGTTTGGGCGGAGAGATTGAGCACTGTGAGTGCCCGATTACCATCATTTTCTTACCACCACCTCATCATCCTCCATACTACATCCTCTAATCTTAAAAAGCATCTAGGAGTTTGGGAGAAGATCATCGATCGGATCGATGAAGATTGGCTATCGAAGGCTCCAACGAGGAGTTAGCACTCTAGTGGAGCTAGTCAGGACTAGGAGCTCCATGTGGACTCACCATAAAGGCTAGATGACTATGTGGCTGCATTGTGACATGAGGAGGCTACTTTTCATTGGATTCAGATTATGGAGTTTGGGTATCCGTGCCAAAGTATCATGTTTAGAACATAAATCGGTCAGTAAATATGATTTGCTGATCGAATACATTTAATTCTCTATTGCATATATACGTGTCTATATCCTAGTGTAGGATTTGTGATTAGATTAATGCATGCGTAAAATACATATTAGATTAATTTTTAGCTTCTATTGTAATTTAATTTGAAATATTTTTAAAATGCATGCTTTAAACCCTGCACGATTTTCATCAGGGTGGAGGGGCACCATAGGGGGTGGGGGCTGCGGGGAGGTAGTGGTGATGGGTCGGGTGGGGGGTAGTGGGTGGTGGGCAGCAAAAGGCACCTAATGGGGTGGGGTGTAGGGGAAATCCTGATTTTTCGGATCAGGTTTGTTCAAATCTGATTGGATTAAGAGGCATATTTCAAAAATTTTCTCTTAGATCCAAATCAGAACTAACATATTTTAGATTTAATTTTATGATCTGATAAACAAAAAAATTAAATTAAATTAATTCTAAATTAGTTTTACCTTAATATGCATAATTCGATTACCCATTGATGATCTGCTGATAGTCTGAGGTTCTGGATCTAGCCACGCAAGCGCCTGGCATCTACCGATATCCACTCAGGCTGGATCTGGAGATCTTCTCCTTCTTTATCATGTCTTAAAAAATCAGATCTGAATCTAATTTGGAGGATCTTTGAAACTTCTTTCGAAGATCTACCGTCATCTCTACAGCAGTGCTGCCTTCTTCCTTTCTCATCAGCCTTTTCTTGCTTGAATCGCACTAATCTGAAGGCCCAACTTTCTTGGACATGGAGAGGAGAGAGAGGATCAAAAAGGTGGCATGGAGGAGGGAGAGGGGTAGCCTTGGGGCATGGCTAAGAGAAAATTCTATGAAAGTTGGGCACAGGCAGGTCTTTATATAGACCCTACTGTGCCATGCAGTGCCACATCACCCCAGCCAATCACGTTGCTTCGTTCAATCAGATCTAAATCTGATTGGTGGGATGACATCACCTAATCCAATTAGATGAGAGACCCACAGATTCATCCTTAGGTGGTGCCTAAGATTGGTCAAAGTCTATAGGTGAGGGTCACCTAGTTTGAATCCAAGAAACAACCTTGAGTCCCATCCATATAGGACTCCAAGCAACCCTATCCATGGGTGCACGCTATCCTAGGCATGCACCCCCTCCTTTTCAAAATTCAGTAAGGGGACAAGCTCCTATCTACTCTCCAATAAGTGCATGACACATGGGCAGATGTCCAAGGGTCAAAGGTCAACGTTTGACCAAAGTCAAAGGACAAGAATTAGCAGGAGACGAAAAATGGCAGGTGTTGTCTCAAACTTATCTCATAAAGTAAGACAATCCTTTTCTGATCTGGACAAGCTCCAGTCAGACCAGGTAAAGATATCTGAGTGAGCACAAGCTCATTTGGCTCAATCGAGACAACTTTTAATGATAGAAAAAGGAGAATGTTAGGCTCAATCGTGCGCTAGCATGATTTCTTTGAACCTAATTGAATCTAATTAGCGCACGATTTCTTTGAAACTAATTGAATCTAATTCAAATCAATTGAACTGGGTTAGTCCAATTGATGATATCCAAATCCAAACCCTTATTTGTATAATCTAGTTAGATTCAGTTTTGTATGGTAATGAGATATATCGTGATCTCCATCATCAACATTATCGAAACTCCTTTCGATGGATCAAAACTCTTCTGATTTAGATAGCTAGAATGATCGACCATCTAAGTCAATCTAATTGCTCCCAAAATCTACCAGTGACACCTAGCAGTATATGGTGGCAATCCATCAAAACTGAAAATGAACCTCTCGATACAGCTACTTGTGTGATTAAGTTCTTCTATCTTGAGCCTCGATCTGATTAGGGTTAAGGTGAACTCGTCAAACCCTAATTTCTATCATATGATTTAATCATTTGATTCAAATTCGATGTGAAAACCTTAATAAAAACTCTTTCTATTATTTCACTCTCTGCCATGGCCATGGACTTATGGACTTGATTATTATGATCATTATAGGGCTGCTCCTCATCCATCGAGGTAGATAGATTCCATCTTGGTGCAATCCAATTCCTACAATGAACAAGCTATAGCCAACATACACCTCAGGGTTCTGAATGGCTAGGAGACCGAGTCATGGTGTAGTCAAACTATAACACCCTCATGATGAACTGTCGATGCACCTCAGGTCAAAGAACCAAACACACCACTGCAGCTTCGAGTCAGTCATCGATGAGAAGGTAGACTTTCTTATGACTACTCAAGGTGGTCGCGCTCAGTGCCCTCATTCTCTAACGAGTATCTGTACTTTCACTCTGGTGTCTCTACATTGTAGACTCAAGACTCATCTACTAAAAAGAAGTGATTGTACACTAACCTTTCAGATCAATCACCATCCTCATGATGATCCTACAGTCACGAGCATTTTGTGAGTTAATAATGAAAATTCTTGTCTTAAATTTTCAACTCTTGAAAAAAAGAATTATCATTACCATTAACTCAAGGGATGTACAACAGACACTAAATACACATATGTGATAGAAAATAATTTATTTTATTTTATATAGTTAAAATTATAATTTTGCCTCTAGAAGTGTATTACAAGTGTCAGCCAATTCTGGCTTCTAGGGCACACATGTGTCTAACAAACTCCCACTTGACCTAAAGCCAATTGGCTACAAATCTATGTCCCGACTTCTCAAGGTGGACTTCGATCTTTTGTTGGCCCAACGGCTTTGTAAGTGGATCCACCGCATTGTCTGTGGAGTCGACTCTCTTAACCTTGACGTAACCCTTCTCGAGGTAATCGCGGATGAGGTGGTATCACCGCTCGATGTGCTTGGATTTCTGATGAGACCTCGACTCCTTAGCAAGGACTATGGCGCCATTGTTGTCGTAGTACAAAGGAATGGCATCTGATGGCATCACTCCGATCTCTGTGGCAAACTTCTTATACCAGAATGCATCCTTTGCAGCTTCTGATGCAGCGATGTATTCTGCTTCCATGGTGGAATCTACTATCACTGTCTGCTTCAAACTTTTCCAACTGACAGCTCCATCATTGCATAAAAATAGACTCCTAAATGTTGACTTTTGATCATCTACATCGGACATAAAATCCGAGTCTGTATATCCCTGGACATGGAGTTCTCCATTACCAAAGATCATCAACATATCCTTAGTTATTCTTAAGTACTTAAGGATACATTTCACAGAAGTCCAGTATTCTTCATCTGGATTCGACTGATATCTGCTCGTGACACTCATAGCATGGGCTATATCAGGTAGTGTACATAACATGGCATACATGAGGCTCCCTATTGCTGAAGCATAAGAGATCTTGCTCATCCATTTTATTTCCTCAGGTGTGCTAGGGCACATTTTCTTGGAAAGATGAATACCATGTCTGAAGGGTACTAAACCCCTCTTACAGTTTTTCATACTAAATCTCCTTAGTACTTCCTCTATGTACATCTTCTATGAAAGTCCTAGCATCCTATTCTATCTATCCCTATAGACCTTAATTCCTAGAATAAAGGATGCTTCTCCTAGG
This sequence comes from Cocos nucifera, assembly GCA_006176705.1. NCBI lineage: Eukaryota > Viridiplantae > Streptophyta > Magnoliopsida > Arecales > Arecaceae > Cocos > Cocos nucifera. The sequence goes on from QRFJ01002394.1 coordinate 58,914, forward strand.
ACTTTCATGGAAAATTCTTTAGATAACCACATTTTAACTATGGTCAACATGGAAATATCATTTTCAATAAGGAGGATGTCATCCACGTACAGTACGAGGAAGACAATAGTGCTCCCACTGACCTTTTTGAAGATACATGGCTCCTCATTTTTGATGAAACCAAATAATTTGATCACATCATTAAAACAAGTATTCCAGCTTCGAGATGCTTGCATAAGTCCATATATGGACCTTTGCAGCTTGCAAACCTTGTGATCATCATCACTGGATGTGAAACCTAGTGGCTATTCCATATAGATATCTTCCTCAAGATATCCTTTTAAGAACACCATTTTTACGTCCATTTGCCATATTTCATAATCGAAATAGGCTGCAACAACAAGCAATGTGCGAATGAATTTTAGCATAGCTGCTGGCAAAATGGTATCCTGATAGTTAATGCCTTCGCATTGACTATAACCTTTTATCACTAATCTAGCCTTGAATGTCTCCACATTCTCATCTACACCAATCTTTCTCTTGTAGATCCATTTACACACAATAGGTACTATATCTTCTGGTGGATCTACCAAGGTCCAGACTTGGTTTGAGTGCGTCAAATCAATTTCTGACTTCATTGCCTCTAACCATTTCTCAGAGACGATATCTGATATCACCTCATTATAGATTTTGGGATCATCACCATGAACCCCATTACCTATGAGGAACATTTCCTCTACATTCTTTCAAATAGTATCTAAGTACCTGTTAGGGGGACGGGAAATCCTTTCCGATCTACAAGGTGGAGGAGGTAGTATATGGATTGGCTCAACCTGATTTGGTTCCATTTGGTCCTTAGCTCATTGCTCTTGTGAGACTTTCTCTTCAAGCTTAATCTACTTTTCAATGTCGCTATCTTGAATAAACTATTTTTTAAGAAAGATGGCATGTCGACTCATAATCACATTATGATCTTCTGGAATGTAAAAATAATATCCTAATGATTCATTAGGATATCCTATGAATCAAGCTCTAAAGGATCTAAAGTCTAACTTATCCGCTTGTTGTCTTTTGACATGAGCCGAACAATCCCAAATTCTGAGATGACTCAGACTTGGTTTCTTTCCATGCCATATCTCATACGGTGTGGTAGGAATGATTTTAAAAAGAACCCTATTTAGTAAGTATATAGCAGTTAACAAATAGTATCCCCAAAGAAAATCAGGAAGGTCTGTGAAGCTCATCATAGATCGGACCATATCTAATAGGGTCTAGTTCCTCCGTTCTAAAACCCCATTAAGTTGAGGTGTTCCTGGTGGAGTCCATTGAGAGATTATGCCATTTTTCTTGAGATAGTCCAAGAATTTTCGATCAAGGTATTCACCTCCTCGATCTGATCGAAGAACCTTAATGGGTTTTTCAGTTTGCTTTTCTACTTTATGTCTGAATTCCTTGAACTTTTCAAAGGCTTCAGACTTATGTCTCATAAGATACACATAACCATACCTAGATAAATCATCGGTAAAGATTATGAAGTAGACTAGGTTGCCTCTAGCTGGCACATCAAATGGGCCGCACACATCAATATGTACTAGGGCAAGAAGATCCGTGGCCCTTTCTCCATGTCCTACAAAAGGGAGCTTATTCATTTTGCCATGAAGACAAGATTTATAAATTGGATATGACTCAAAAGTCAACGGACTCAATAGCCCAATTTTTTTCAATTTGTTAACCCTATCTTCTGCTATATGACCTAGTCTTAGGTGCCATAGATACCTATCGTTTGGACTATCCTTAGCTTGTTTTGATTTTATGGCATTCACATTTTGCTCGAAATTAAAAGTAGATACATCAACATGAAACTGATAAAGATCGTTAATAAGAAAACTACTTGCAATTTTATTTCTTTCATAAAGAATGTCATAATGGTCCTTAAGAAAACTAATTACATAGCCTTCTAATATAAGACAAGAAACAGAAATCAAATTTCTGCTTGCTACAGGCATATAATAACAGTCTTTCAATACTAAGTCTAAACCAAATGGTAGTCAAAGAGGATATGTTTCCACGATGATGGCAGCAACTCTTGCTCCATTTCCGACTTCTCGGATCATCTCACCATCCCTCAGCCTCCTACTATCCTCAAGATCCTGCATGGAAGTGCACAAGTGAGCACTAGAACCAGAATCAAGCACCCAACTGGATGCAGAAGAAATTGTAATGTTAGACTCAATAACGAGCATACCTCCAAAAGGACCTGCCTCCTTCTTCTTTAGGGTGGCCAGGTAAGTAGGGCAGTTTCGCTTCCAATGGCCGTCATTGTTGCAACGAAAATACTTTTCTTTGTCAACGGCCTTCTTCTTCAGCTCTACCTTTTACTTCTTTCCTCCTTCCACCATCTACTTTTTCACAAACTTTTTCTTCTTTGCAAAAGACTTTCTATTGGATGAAGTCCGTTCCATAGCAAGTATTGAGCCTTTAGATCCTTTCATGAAAAGCTTAGCTGTAACCAGCATTTTCATAAGTTCGGCCAACGAGTTTTGAAGTTTATGCATATAGTAGTTCATGACGAACTGCCCATACGTATCAGTCAAAGATTGCAAAATTATATCATTCTATAGATCCAAGTCCAACCTCACTCCAAGCTTCTCAACTCTTCCATGTCCTTGATCATCATCAGACAATGATCTTAGACTGACTGCCCATCATGCATCTTAGCCTTTAACAGTCGTTTATTGACTTGATACTTGGCTGCGTGACACTATTCACCAAACATCTCCTGTAGGTGAGCCAACATTTGGCGAACAGTCCTAATATCTTTATATTGGTATTGAAGTTCATTAGACATCGAGCCCAATATGTAATATCTAGCCTTATTATCATCGTCTGTCCACTTATCTAGAGACATTCTCTGCTCAGCAGATGGACGAGCTGGTAAGGTGGGAGAGTCCTGGTCCAGTACATTAGTTAACTTCTCAAAATCCAAAATGATTTTTAAGTTTTGGAGCCAATCCTTGTAATTTGGTCCAGTCAGTCTATGGGTGTCCAAGATTCGTACCAGTGGGTTGGATGTAGACATTTTTCTATAGAAAGTCAAAGTTTTTAGTTAGATACTATAATTAAGACTTAACCAATTTATTTAAAGATTTTATTTTTAAAATAAATTAGCTTCCACTATTTTTTTGGATCCCTACACTTCCTCTGTAGAGATGCAAAAACCTCCATGATTATAGATTTCTAGTGGATGGTGCAATCCCACCAACTGACTCATCACTTCACCTAATAGTTATTGGTGATGGGTTAGCCAATGAGTGAACAACTCTTGTTAAATGATACTCTAATCATGATGCACCCAAACTTGGTCTCTAATTCATGAATCTCACTATATCCAAAATATTGATCCACTCCTTAGTTAAGTCAGACCCACCATTTGCACATATTGGATTCCTAATTGAGTCTCTCACCATATCCAGAATATAGAGCCCAATCCATCCTTCAGCCTATAGCATCCAATGCCTAATAGACAAGGTTGTATTTTTCTGGTGCAACTGAGCCACTGTAATCAATCGAGAACAATCAACTTCGGGAAGGGCCCGCACATCTACAATGGTGGAGGACCTTAGACTTAATCTTTTCTTAGGGAGATTTGATTTAGGTCTCATTAAACTAGACTTGACATAGTCATAACCATTATGATTAATCTAGTGGCAGAACCAAATTGTTGAGCTAGAACCAGTCGGTCGTATCTGCCAAACTTACCTTAGACACCAAATTATTGAGCCAGAACCAATCGAGTTAGCCTACAATCTAGACTCGAACCACTGAGCCTAATTAGGTCTTTGCTTGATCGATCACTCACGTGACTCAATCTTGACTAGACTTAATCCTATTAGGCCGATCAATTTAAGCATTGTTGATCCATTCTAACCAACTCTTGATTTGGTTTGATCAACCGCTAGACCTAATTGAGCTATCCAAGCCTGAACCCAATTTTCAAAACATGTCGTAGATCTGAAAATTCTTAATTTTAGACCTAATATGTTTCATAATCTTAATTCTTAATTAAGTTTAGGATTCATAAATAAAACATGTAAATAAGATCCTAGAGTTTCAAGATCTAGGGTTTTGTAGAAAGTAAGTTTTCAATTTTTGATTAAGAACGAACGCACAGCACCCCTACACATCATAAGAATATCCCATCGAATGGGAAGAGAGGGTCTTTAAACCCTATTTTGTTCTTATGATCGGACGGTCAAGGGGAACACCTTAATCAAAAATACAACTAATCTACGAAAACTAATTAGATCTAAGCATATATCTCATATAAGAAAATAGATCTAATTAAAATATGTTTTGTATACATCATATCATGCATGTTTTTTAGATCTAAATTATCTCATAATCATCTAAAATATTAAATTTAAATATGATCTCATCAAATAAAATTTAATCTAGACCTATTTGTAGAACTATTCTACAACTAGTCTAAACATTCAACTATCATATCTCATATAAATAAATTAAATTTAATTTATTTTCTATTTTTAGATCAGATTATAATATTTATAAGATCAAAAAATAGTAAATAGATAGATCTAAAAATTATATTTAATCAAATAAAAATTATGATTATACTAGACAACACATAGAACAATTCTATTCCTAATCTAGTAATGTATCTCATACATATTAGATCTAGATTAATAAATTTTAATTTTTTAATTTTTTAATTTTAGATCTAATCATATCTCATGTGATATCTAAAATCACTAATTTATTATATTAAATTAGATCTAAATAAATTTTATGGAAACTTGGCTCTGATACCAATTTAAGGGGAAATCCTGATTTTTTGGGTCAGGTTCGTTCAAATCTAATTGGATCAAGAGGCATATTTAAAAAATTTTCTCTTAGATCTAAATTAGATCTGATATTTTTTAGATCTAATTTTATAATCTGATAAATAAAAAAATTAAATTAAATTAAATCTAAATTAGTTTTATCTTGATATGGGTAATCCGATTATCCATTGATGATCTACTGATAGCCTAAGGTTTTGGATCTAGCCACACAAGTGCCTGGCCTCTACTAGTATCCACTTGAGTTGGATCTGAAGATCTTCTTTTTTTTTATTCTATCTTCAAAAATTAGATCTGAATCTGATTTGGAGGATCTTCGAAACTCCTTTCGAAGATCTACTTTCATCTCTGCAGCAGTGTTGCCTTCTTCCTTTCTTGTCAGCCTTTCCTTGCTTGAATCGCAGTAATCTGAAGGCCCAAATTTCTTGGGCATGGAGTGGAGAGAGAGGATCAAAAAGGTGACATGGAGGAGGGAGAGGGGCCTTGGAGCATGGCTAAGAGAATATTCTATGATAGTTGGGCGCTGATAGGTCTTTATATAGACCCTATGTGCCATGCAGTGCCACATCACTCTGACCAATCACGTTGCTTCATTCAATTAGATCTAAATCTAATTAGTGGGATGACATCACCTGATCCAATCAGATGAGAGACCCATAGATTCATCCTTAGGTGGTGCCTAAGACTGGTCAAAGTCTACACGTGAGGGTCACCTAGTTTGAATCCAAGAAGCAACCTGGAGTCCCATCCGTATGGGACTCCAGGCATCCCTATCCATGGATGCATGCCATCCTAGGCATGCACCCCCTTCTTTCCAAAATCCAGTAAGGAGACAAGCCCTTATCTACTCTCCAATAAGTGCATGATATATGGGCAGATGTCCAAGGGTCAAAAGTCAATATTTGACCAAAGTCAAAGGACAAGAATTAACAGGTAATAAAAAATAGCAGGTATTGTCTCATACTTATCTCATAAATTAAGACAATCCTTTTTTGACCTAGACAAGCTCCAGTCAGACCAGGTAAAGGTACCTGAGTGAGCATAAACTTATTTAGCTCAGTCAAGATAACTTTTAATAATAGATAAAGAAGAATGTTTGGCTCAATCATGTGCTAGCATGATTTTCTTGAACCTAATTGAATCTAATTCAAATCAATTAAACTGGATTAGTCCAATTGATGATATCCAGATCTAAATCCTTATTTGTGTGACCTAGTTAGGTTCAGTTCTGTATGGTAATAAGATATGTCATGATCTCCATCATCAACATCATCGAAACTCCTTTCGATGTATCAGAACTCTTCTGATTCAGACAACTGGAATGATCGATCATCTAAGTCATTCTAATTGCTCCCAAAATCCATTAGTGACACCTAGTAGTATATGGTGGTAATCCATCAAAACTAAAAATGAACCTTTTGATGTAGCTACTTGTGTGATTAAGTTCTTTCTATCTTGAGCCTCGATCAGATTAGGGTTAAGGTGAACTCGTCAAACCCTAATTTCTATCATATGATTTAATCATTTGATTCAAGTCTGATGTGAAAACCTTAATAGAAACTCTTTCTATTATTTCACACTCTGCCATGGCCATGGGCTTATGGACTTGATTCTCATGATCATCATAGGGCTGCTCCTCATCCACCGAGGTAGATAGATTCCATCTTGGTGCAATCCAATTCCTATAATGAACATGCTATAGCCAACATACACCTCAGGATTCTGAATGGCTAGGAGATCGAGTCATGGTGTAGTCAAACTATAACACCATCAAGGTGAACTGTCGATGCACCTCAGATCAAAGAATCAGACACACCACTGCAGCTTCGAGTCAGTCATCGATGAGAAGGTAGGCTTTCTTATGACTACTCGAGGTGGTCATGCTCAGTGCTCTCATTCTCTAACGAGTACCTGTACTCTCACTCCGGTGTCTCTACACCATAGACTCAAGACTGATCTACTAAAAAGAAGTGATTGTATACTAACCTTCTAGATCAATCACCATCCTCATGATGATCCTATGGTCAGGTGCATTTTATGAGTTAATAATAAAAATTCTTGTCTTAAATTTTCAACTCTTGAAAATAAGAATTATCATTACCATTAACTCAAGAAATGTATCACAGACACTAAATATACATATATGATAGAAAATAATATATTTTATTAATTATAATCAAAATTATAATTTTGCCTCTAGAAGTGTATTACAAGTGTCACCCAATTCTGGACTCTAAGGCACACATGTATCTAACAGTGGGGCCATGATAGGTGGGGGGCCAAGGGGCCTTAGGGGGTTGGATTAGTCCTTAATCATTTTTTAAAATTTAATAAATAATAATAATAGTAGTAATAAAAATAATAGTAGTAGTAATAATAATAACAATAGTAATAACAAAAATAGTAAAAGTAGTAATACTAATGATATTATTAATAATAATAGTAATAATAATAGTAATAATAATAATAATAGCAATAGTAGTAATAGTAATAATAATAGTAATAGTAATAGTAGTAGTAACAACAATAATAATAATAATAGTAAAAATAATAATAGTAAAAGTAGTAGTAGTAGTAATAATAGCAAGAATAATAATAGTAATAGTAGTAATAGTAATAATAATAGTAATAGTAATAATAATAATAGTAATAATAATAGTAGTAATAACAATAATAGTAATAATAATAATAGTAATAGTAGTAATAGTAGTAGTACTAATAATAATAATTTGATTGATAAATAATTTTTAAGATAAATTAATAAAATATTTAAAATCAAGTTATTTTTATAATTAAAATAGTTAGATTTTTAATTATATTTTTATGCTTTTACTTGTTATAGTTTAATCTTTTTATTTGTTTAGTCCTTGTATTTCATTACAATTATGATTTAATATTTTAATTTACATTAGCCAAAGGTATTAATTTTTAATGCATATGAACTATTCGGTTCGGGATCTAGATTTGGTTTCGATCAGGGATCTGAGTTCGAATCCTATCCAGGATTTGGGTCATGATCCGGGTCGAATCTCAATTGAGATCCTGGTTCAGATCTAGTCTGAGATCTTGTCCGAGATTTGGTTCAAGATTCAAGTCTGATTTAGATCGGATCTAGATTCGGATCCTAGTTGGGATTCGGATCAAGATTCAATATGAGATTCAATCTAAGATCCTATCCAAGATTCGATTAGGGATCATGTCTAGGATCCGATTCGAGATTCAGGTCATGATCCGTGTCGATTCTCGATCGGGATCCGAGTCAGGATTTAGTCTAAGATCTAGTCTGAGATCCTATCTGGGATCTAGTTTGGTAATGATTTAATGCACGCGTTGAGGATATGGATATTGATAAGTAAATCTATATTCTTTATTGAATCTTCTCTTGCAATAATGGTATGCAATATAATTATATTTATTAATATTTATGTAACTTTTGCTATTATTATTCGTTATTATATTCATTTATATTTTAAGTTAATTATATGTGTAGTATAAGCATTTCAGGTATGGTTTCGGGAGGGAGACGATGACGTTTGAGTTCCCAGCCTACCTCTAAGCCTTTCCCCATTTTTACTGTCATACCATTGGAGTTGCTAGAGGGCCCTGTAGAGGTGCGTCTGAGTGAGGCAGGTTCGAGTGAGCCAACCCCAACTGGAATTTTCATTTTTTTACATAATAAAATTTAATTTTAATTTACTTATTATGTTTATAGATGGCTATCAAATAATATTTTATTCATTATTTTTTCAGGCCATTCTCTATCGATGGTGAGGTAAGGGCAAGATCCATCGAAGAACCTCACCTTTAGGTATTAGAGATGTGAGCACAAGGGACAGCATCTCCACATTAAGATTCAGCTAGGCTACATCATGCCAATTAGGGGATCGTGTGAGCCATGGCAGACTGAGCTGGGCATCATTTGCCATAGTTATGCCTTAATGATGCTCTTCAATTGGCGTCAGGTTACATGGCCTCAGAAGAAGGTTATCTATAGCCACTTACAGGTATAATAATATTTATTTAAATATTTAACCAACATTGTATTCTTATAAAATTTGTTATTGGTAGGCTATATTTGATATTATTGATTTTGAGCATGATTGCTTGTGATGAGTTATAGATGATTATTTATGCTCATGTTTCAAGGAGTATCGACATCGCATTTATCGCCACTAGTATGTTGTAGCGTATGACCAGAGGGTGGAGGCAGCATCATAGTGGCCATATGATAGCATTAGTATCGAGGACTGGGCTATCATATGCCACACATATGAGGATCTAACATATCAGGTAACTTTATTTTATTTTAAATTTAATAATTAAATTATTTATTTTTAAATTTAGTTACTAATTTGATTGTTAACTGTGCAGGATTGATATGCCAAAAATGTCACAAATCAGGCGAGATAGATAGTCTCACATTATGGAGGTTTGAGGCCATTCGCTCGCCATATGGAGTAGATTGTAAGTAATTTCTATTTATCATATTTTAACTCTTTAGCTATTTAAAAATTATTTTATTAATTATTTTTAGATTATAGAGAGATGTAGAGACTGGTGAGCTTTCTGGTAGAATCGAGATCTACCAGTAGACTCATCAGCAATGGTCAGGGTACTGGATGGCTAGGAGCCACGAGCTTTACGTAAGTTTTTCTAACTATTTTTTTCATTGGTATTTTGATTTTCAGTACAAACTTAGAATAGCTATAACTTTAATTTTTAGGATCGTATGATAGACATTAGATCCTAGCCTATCTCAGAGGGCTCGACCGCACCCATGGATGATGAGATCTATGATCAGGTGCTTGGTATGAGGCCCTATTATGTTTGGGGGCTACGACATGGGATCAGAGCTCCTACTTCTTTACATTCATCTAGGGTTGACATCCATGCTGTCTGTGATGTCCAGTTGGTGGAGATATAGAGAAAGGCAGTTAAGGATCGACAATGGGCTACTGAGTTGCCTGCATGCATCGATAAGTACCATCTATTCTAGATGCAGATGATGGAGTGGATGGCATAGATGGAGTAGATGATGAAGCTGATGAGACAGCAGCAAGCCGGTCTGAGCTTCATTGAGCGCTTCCCTCCTTTGACCCATTTTTCTTCTCTAGATATAGCCGATGCTTGATGATTGATGGTCTATTTTTGTATATTTTTATTTTTATTTTGGATCTTTTGGATTTACAATTTTTTTTTGTAATTTTATTTTTATATAATAAAATTATGAAATTTATTTTTGAAAGAAATAAAATTTAATTATGAATTTTTTTATTTTAATGTTATAAATTATAAATATAAATATTAAAAATATAAATTATAAAATATATTTATTTATAATTTTTTAAAAACATAATTTATACATAATTATTTATGATGAAAAATTTTCATCATAAATAATTTTTCTATTTGCAATAAAAATTTTTATTTATAATAAATAAATTTTATCATAAATAATAACTTATTTATGATGAAAAATTATTATTTCAAATAAAAAATTATTTTATGATAGAAATTTTTATCATAAAAAATTAATTATTTGTATTAAAAAATTTTCATCATAAATTTTTTTTTATTTATGATAGAATTTTTTTATAAAAAAATGTTTATTTATGATGAAAAATTTAGATTTTCATCATAAACATTTTAGTCATAAAAAATTTAATGAATAAAAAAAATTTTGATAAAAAAATTTTCTCATAAAAAATTTATTAGCGATGAAAATGATTTTTTCGTTGCTAATTATTATCTATGATCCCATTTTTTGCGATGAAGCATTAGTGATAATTTTTAGCGCTAATAATTATTAGCGATAGAAATTTATTATTTGTGATGAATTTTTTGCATCACAAAATATTAGTTTTGTTGTAGTGTGCCTTTATCCATTAGATGATCAAGAAATTCACTGGATAAGTATTCTCCTCATTGATCAAATCGAAGGATCTTGATATTTTTCTCAATTTATTTCTCAACCATACTTTGATGCTTCTTAAACTTATCAAAGGCTTTGAATTTATACTTCATAAAATATATATATTTGATACTTGATAGATTATACATAAAGGTGATAAAATAAGAGTATCCTCTTCTAGCCTAAGTTATCATTGGTCCACAAACATTTGAAAATACTAGGGCTAACAACTCCATTGTCCTCTCTCCATGTCCAGAGAATGGAGTGTTAGTCATCTTATCCATAACATAAGATTCACAAGTTTCCAATGACTCATAATCATATGGGTTAAAATACTCTTCTTTGTATAACTTGTTTATCCTTGCTTCACTAATATAACCAAGATGGCAATGCCAGAGAAAAGTGATATTCATACCTTCTCATCCAATATAAAAAATATTTTCATTAAGTGCAAGAATTAAAAGATTGTTGTCTATATAACCACCCATAATATTCATTAGAAAATAAAATAAAGCAATCATTGCCCATTAACCTTATTTCATAACCTTGTTTTAATAACAAAAGTATAGAAATAATATTTAATGACTTTTGGCATGTAATAATAGTCATTTACTTCCAAAGTTTTGTTTGAAGGTAAATTGAGCATATGGATTCCTATAACCTCTGCACTAATGGATTGCCCACTTATGCTGAAAAGCTTATGATCACCTATTTTCAGCCCTCTAATATTCTGTAATTGCTACAAAAAATTATAAATATGTGATCCATAGGCAGTATCCAATACCAACATATCAGAGTCCAAAGCACTTAATGAAAAACATGTCTATATCATATACGCACTTGTTAGTGTAATGCTTGCATCTTGCTTCAAGCTTGCAAGATAATTCTTGCAATTATTCTTCTAATGTTGTATCTTGCCATAATAACAACAAGTGATATCATTATGGATATCTTTTGCCTTTTTATTATTACTGACTGAACCAAGATCAGGAATTTCTAGAACATTAGAGATCTTCTCCTATGTGAATCTAATTCACAACTCCCTTAACCAATCCACATAATTTGGATCAGTCAATACATTTTCATTTATGGTGTCATGTAACATGTGTGAAGTTACCATAATATAGAATTAAATCGACATTAAATTAAGAACAATAATATCAACAAACCATTCATGTTTGACATATATAACTAGTTAAGGGCTTTTTGACTAGTTATGTCTCCCACTATTTTATCGGATACCATAGCCCTTACTGGTAAATGAGAAATTCTAATCAGATTTCTTAATGGGGTTGAGATCCTAATTCTTCAATGAAGTTTTGTGAATATCACAACAAACCTTAATGAGTTCAAAGGTAGGATAATCTTTCTAATTACATCTCATGCATTTCTCAATATTAAGCATGCCTTTAAAGTACTCATAGCCTTATGGATATCATAACAAACTATAATATTTTAGTTAAGTCAGACCCTTTATTTCCATACATTTATACCTAAAAAATGCTGCCCTTTTAGATATCATAACAAAGCACCATATTCAAAATATACCATAAGCATTAATAATCTAATAGTTAATTAATCTTTTCATAATTAATTGTATCATGTTGATTATCAATCACATTGATAATTATTTTGTTGGGGATAAAATATCTCCCACCAAAGTCCAATCTCGATGTGATTTCATCTTGAGTTGTGGCAACCATGATCGAACTTCTACCAAGCTATTCTCCTACTCTAACTCAATTCAAGGAGGTCGACCTTCAGCTCATGTATTCCTAACGATATTTGCAATTATAATCATCAGCTCTCTTTCAATGACTGCAGAACCCACCAAAGGCATGATGAACTTCATCCGGATGAGCTTGAATAGTGAAAGAAGTCACCATTCAATTGATTATAATCCTAGACTCGAGATGGATAGTAGGACTCCAAGTGTAGAATCCCAGCATAGCCCAACCTTGCTTGGCAGCCGACCTCGAAGATAGCCGAACTCCTTTCGACTAAATTCCTTCACTGCAGATGGTAGATCTCATCAATCACTCATCAAGGACCTCGACTGGACAAACTTAAGTTAGCAATAGGACTTCGCCATCAACAAAAGTCCAAACCTCCCCTAGAGGGCTTGACCGCAGTCCTGATCAAAGAATTCACTGTCCTTCCTCCCGTTCAGTGCTCTGGAGATAGCATTGGTATCTATCATTGGCCATTCATAAGAGTGGTCGAACTCTTGAGAGCATCCAGAATAGTGCTAGTAAGATGCCATGAGCCTAGACACTTAACCATCACCACTCTTAGCCAACTTTGGATCTCCACCACCCTAGCTGAACTCCATAAAGCTATTAAAAGCAACCCTGATAGAATCTAATTGCAGGTTTGCCATCTATTATTTAAAAGCTGATCTCCTTGTTTGGCTGATCCAATTTTGAGTTCTCTATCCCAGCATGAATAGCTCACTAATAGATGCAGAAGTCTCCAACCTCCCATCCAAACACTGACAAACGAAACTCAACCGCTTATAGGTCGCAACAAATGACAGCCCACTCTCCAAAACAAACTCCACATGGTTTGAATGAACTTCTAACATTCTGTTATGGCTGTCACTATTATTTTGTTATGGGCTCGATCTATATAAGGAACTCTCTAGATACATCTTTTTCTAAGCTCTCTACTCTGCAAAAATTCTTCTAAGTACTCCATTCCTTTTGGCCAGAAAACTAACTTGATCATTGAAGGATCCTACTAGAGCCACCCACCTCTAGTCTAGACTTTGTCTTGCAGGTTTCATCGATGACCTCATCTTCCCTAGCTCCAGCAAACTCTAATGTCAACACCATTTTCTGCACCAACAAGATTATCGCTAGAGGGAGGGCTTATTGTGCCCTTGTTCTTAAAGGAGAATCCAGTTGAGTTCATCTTCTTTCCCTCTTCTTCATCATTCCAACTGTTTCTCTTTCGATCTGTCATGTGTTCTAGCATGATGCAACATAAAAAAGCTTCAACTCAATGATCCACCACCTCTGCCATCAGATCCCACCCAAATCAGCCTACTCCAACCTCATCGTCGGCACCTTAACCTCCACATGTAGCGATGAAAGATTTGGAGCAGTTCAACTTGCTGATGTAGTAGGTTAGACATCTCACTGAAGCAGTGCGGGCCATGCAGCAAGTTCTAGCTCTAGTTTAGCCGAAAAGACCATCAATGGAGTGCAAGGATCTAGCGCAAGAAATGCCCGCATGGGCAAGTCTAGTAATCCCTGGAAAGAAGTAGTGGATAGAAAGCCCTTATTCTGATCATGATTCCACCCATAGAAGATCTCTACCCTCCTTCAACCAACCACACATTGTGATTTATGATCGAGATGATATTCTTGATCAAAAGCTTCAAGAAATGAACTGATGAATCAAGAAACTTTGCCACGCCACCCCTTCTCACCACGATGACATCTGCACAGACCCTCCATTCTCTATCTAGATCATGTAGGAGCCCATCCCACCAAACTGCAAACTCTCCCAATTTGAGAGTTACGATGGAACCATGGATCTAGTCGACCATCTTGAAGCCTTCAGAACTATGATATTGCTCTATGACACACATGATACCATTCCGTGCTGAGCCTTCCCCTCTACTTTGAAGAAAGCAGCAAGAAACTGGTACTCGAACCTCAAACTGGGTATCATTTATTCTTTTGATCAGCTAAGCCATCAATTTGTGGCTTGTTTCATCAGTAATCAATGTCAAAGATGGGGCTAGGACTCTCTCATCCACATCAAGCAGAAGGAAGGAGAGTCCATCCGGGCTTATGTTAGCCATTTTAATGCTATTGCTTTGGAGGTCTGAAATTTGAACCAGTTTATTACAATGACTGCACTGAAGGGTGTCCTCTGAAAGAATGATCTCCTTTTTCTCCTAGAGAAAAAGTACTCTCGAGACTTTATTGACATGCTGGCTCAGGTTGAAGGCTACGCTCGAGTAGAGAAGGCCTTCAAATTAAAAGATGATGAAGCTGTAGGAGAGTGGCAGATGGGTGAATCTAGCAAGTCTGTAACTATTAAGAAGTTGAGTGAAGCTCGACCATGCTCTAGAACCCTTCTTAAGTGCAGACGAGCCCAAACTCCACCTCGAGCTCAGCGACTGAGAAGCCCAGACTAGAGGGTGTGGCAAAACTCCCTTCCTAGAATATTTCATAACTACTCCTTCCTGATTGCTCCGAAGACCTAAGTGTTGATGGAAATCAAGGAGTAGCTGCGAACACTAGAGAGAATGCAGACTCACCTGACCAAGTGCAATCCCAACAAGTACTACCTTTATGATTTTAAGCACAGTCATGATACTAAAGAATGCATTTAGCTCCAAGATGAGATCGAGGGGCTAATTAGAAGGAGCCGATTGGATCGATTATGAGGCATCGGCTAGAAAGGAGGAAAGATTAGCCAAGAGCCCTGCGATAACCTAAACCACCTCGAAGTGATGAGCCATAAGGAGATCAGCCCCCACTCGACATCATCAACACCATTGCTGGCATACATTGGCAGGGAGAGGCCAGCGAATTAGTAGAGGTAGTAAAGGGACAGGGAACTGTGGAGCCCATTATGAGCTTAAGTATGGTGCTCTCAAGTCTTGAAAGCAGGTAGAGAAAGAGTAAGGAGCAAATGGAACCAACCATGAAAGAGCTTCAGTCAATGCTTCAGTTGAGCTGGCTCGATTTCTATCAGAGCTAGCTTGAGCAAAAGTTGAGTCAGTCGAAATCCTGAGAGAGCTAGCTTGAGTAGAAGTCTAGAAAGCATATCAGGCTGACACATTGGAAAGGCAAGCTCGATTCCTATTAGAGCCAGTCTGAGTAGAAGTCGAGCCGGCTCGAATCCTGAGAGAGTCGACCTGAGCAGCAAAGTAGAGAGCAGTAGTTTGGGCTATCGTAGGAGATATCATAGTCAAGTCGGCCCGATTGCTAACTGAGCTAGCTCGAGCAACAAACAGAGTAGTACGTGGATTCTTGTCTGGCCTGGGGTTGGATTTAATCCTAGGGACTTAGGGCTTTAGTTTGTGAGGTCCTAAGGTGCTAACCTATGGATTGGACTGGGATTAGTCCGATGGATGTATGCATAAAAGACATGGGTGTACATGGGCTTAGGGAGTGTATTACATTAGGTTAGCTAGGAGAGTTTTTTAGGTTCGGTGTTATTTGACCAAGTATATATATATACTTTGTATTAAGTTTTGTATAGATAATGAAAAATCAATACAAGCCTTTTGTCTCTAAAACTTTCTCTTCCTCTCTCATTCTCCCTCCCTTCTCCATGCCCTAGGATTTTTTAAGGTTTGATAGGATGGTCCATCAATTTCCTTGGATCCTTGTTGCTATTCTCGCAATCATCATGTAGCAAAGATTCTTCTCAATACTTGATATTAAAGCAATATCAGATTATAACAGATTGGTATCAGTGCCCTAGCATTGGATCTAATGGAGGAAAGGTCAAAGCTCCACCTAGGATTGTGGTAAGGTGCTAAACGAATTCCTTTAAACACTGTTCTATTGTTTTAGTGTTTAGTTATTGAAAATCTAGTTGAGATGGCAACGAGAACTATTAAGGTGAATTTTGAAAAGTTTGATGGTAAGAAAAACATCAGTCTTTGGTAGCAAAGGATGAAGGATCTACTGGTGTAGAATAGAATCTTCAAGATCTTGACTCAAGAAAGATCAAAAAAGATTTCTGTTGAAGAGTGGAAGGAACTTGAAGAGATAGCCTTTAGCATGATTAGTATGTGCCTCCCTGATGAAGTTCTACTAGAGATCAACATGGAAAGCACACCAAAGGAGTTTTGGCCAAAATTAGAGAACACATATATGGGCAAGAACATGACAAATAAGTTATGGTTGAAGAAACAGCTATACAATTTATGGATGCTCGAAGGAGGAGATCTTGTTTTCCACATCCATAAGTTCAATCAAGTTTGCTCAAATGTTATAAGCCTTGATGTGAAGATTGATTAGGAGGATAGAGCTCTCTAGTTGTTGTGTTTGCTACTAGCAGTATATGATAGTCTCATTACTACTCTGAAATATGAAAAAGTGATATTAAACTTCGAGAAAGTGATTGGAGTTCTGAGATCCAACGAGCAACAAGAGAGACTAGTTAGAGGAAATCCTAGTTTAGAGGTGCTTTCTATAAATGAGAGATAAGGAAAGCCTAAGGAGAGAACTTGAGACAAATCAAAGGATAGATCAAAATCTCGAGAAATCAAAAGGCTTGAAAATGCTACAAGTATCATCAACCTAGTCATATTAGAAGGAATTGCCCACTTTTGAAGAATGAAAAGGGGAAGGACACTTCTAAGGATGGATCGAATAGTGTCAGTGGTGCTCTATCATCTAAAGATAGTGAAAATAATATACTGATAGTATCAAATAGAGTTATAGAGTTAGACAGCCACTGGATACTATATTCAGCATGTTTCCATCATTACACTGCACATCGAGAGTGGTTCTCATCATACGAGAGATCCGATGGAGGAAGTATTAGTCTTGAAGATGATCACTAATAAAAAGTTATTGATGTTTGTATAGTCAGAGTGAGGATATATGATGGTGTCATACGAACACTCAGTAATGTGAAGCATGTACCAGAACAGAAGAAGAACTTGATATCCCTGGCTTACTTGGAAAAATAGTGGTCTGCTTTTAGTTGTCAGCCAAGCAGCTGGTGTTTGGATTTCTAAGGGTTTGTTGGTCGTGATGAAAGGAAGAAGACTAATTAACAACCTATATAGGATGGAGGGCTCAGTAGTTACAAATAGTATGAAAGTGTTTGTAGCAACACTAGAGAAACAGCTAGCCTACAAGCTATGGCACTATCATATGGGTCACTTAAGTGACAGGGGGCTTAGCTAGTTGAGTAGGAGAGGTCTAATTCCAACACTCAAAAAAGAAGAAAATAACTTATGTGAGCCTTATATCTATGGCAAATAACATAAAGTTATATTTGCCAATAGTACCAAGTAAAGTTCTTTTAGAGCTAGTTCACTCAGATGTATGGAAACCAGCACCTATAGCATCTCGAGGTAGAGCGAGATATTTTGTGACCTTCATAGATGACTTTTCTAGGAAGGTATGGGTTTATCTATCAGAAAAAAATCAAATGTTTTTGCCCATTTTAAAATCTGGAGAGCTAAGGTAGAGGAGGAGACTGGGCAGCCAATAAAGTATTTGAGGTATGAAAATGGAGGAGAATACACTAGCCTGGCATTTAGACAATACTGTGAGAAAAATGGTATTAAATGCCATACACAGTGAAGATGACTCCTCAGCAGAATGGTATCGTAGAGAGGATGAATCAGACACTGATAGGGAAGGCTAGGAGCTTGAGGCTGCAGGCATCACTACCTAAATCTTTTTGGGGTGATGCTCTTATTTATGCTTGCTTTCTTGTTAACAAGTCTACCCATAGAAAACTAAATGAAGGACTTTGAGTGGCTATCTAAAGTGGAAAGAAGATGGAGCTTGGCCACCGGAAGGTGTTCGGCTATCCTGCATATGCTTTAATAGAAGAAGCTGATAGGAACAAGTTAGATCCAAAGTCATAGAAGATGATATTCATTGGGTTTCCATGAGGTGTGTGGGATTTCTCGCTGTAGGATTCACATTCTTAGAGGTATGTCATCAGTTGGAATATATTTTTTGATGAAAAGAGCATCATGATGAAGCCAAAACGTGTAGATGAAGTTGTGAAGACAACACAGAATAGCATGAGATTGTTCTTGGATACAGGTGATTTGTCCTCAACATTATCCTCGAATTGTGTTTAGTTTGAGGTGGAGTCAGGTAGGCATGGTGATACATCTATGGAGGACCAGCATGAAGAGCAATCTATCCTAAAGAAAGTGTAGAGGCAGCCATAGGCAGTATACTTGCTAGATACCGTAAGGAGAGTGGCACTGCACAAGCCAAAGCGTATTTTTCACCAACCGATGCAATATGGCATTGATGAGACTATTTTCTATACTCTTATCACTATCAATGGCCATCTAGAAAACATTGAGGAGGCCATGGAGAGTTTGGATCAAGAATCATGGATGCAGGCTATAATGGAGGAGATGGAGTCTCTCAGGAAGAACCAGACAAGGTAGCAGGTGGATCTACCGGATGATGTTCAACTCATTGGCTCCAAATGGATTTTCACCAGAAAAGAAGCACCTTTAGAGCAAGGTGGAGTGAGGTACAAGGCTAGACTGATAGTCAAAGGGTACTCACAGAGAGAAGAGATAGATTACTCAGAAGTTTTCTCTCTGGTTATCAGACATACGTCCATTAGGGTGTTGTTGAGCATCGTTGCTACTCATGATTTGGAGGTGGAGCAAATGGACGTTAAGACAGCATTCGTTTATAGAGATTTAGAAAAGAAGATTTATATGAAGCAACCACAGGGCTTCAGAGAGCATGAGTCAAAGGGAGAGGTCTGTTTACTCAAAAAAATCATTGTATGGATTGAAGAAATCTCTTAGACAGTGGTATAAGCCATTTGACACATATGTGAGAAGTATTGGCCTTTCCAGGTATGATCATGACCTGTGTGTATATGTGAGGTCTCTGGAGGATGGATCTTGGTTATACCTACTCTTGTATGTAGATGACATGCTGGTAGCATGCAAGAGTAAGGAGATTGCGTAGGAGTTGAAAGAAGCTTTGTCTCAAGAGTTTGAGACGAAGGACTTAGAGCCAACGAAGAAGATCCTAGGTATGGAAATCATTAGAGACAGAAGCAAGGGGCTACTACATCTATCTCAGGGAGGATATGTCAAGAAGGTCTTAGAGAGATTTAGAATAAAGGAGGTCAAACCAATAGAGCAGCCACTAGCCAGGCACATCATACTCTCTAAGACCATGTCACCATGGACTAAGATGGAGGTTCAAAAGATGGATAAGATTCCATATGCTTCTGGTTTAGGAAGCATTAAATACTACATGGTATGTTGTAGGCCAGATTTAGCCCATATAGTGAGTCAAGTGAGCAGATTTATAGCTCAACCTAGTAGGAAGCACTGAAGGGTAACTTCAGATACTTGGCAGGTTCTGTTTGGATTGACATCTACTATGGCCAACGGCAAGGTGCTAAGGAATATCCTAATATATCCAAGAAGGCTCGAGGACTAATAGAGGGGTTTGTGGATGCAAATTTTGGTAGAGATGTGGATACTTGGCATTCGACGATAGGTTTTATATTCAGCATGTATGGAGGTCCAGTCTCATGGAGATCTTGCTTGCAGCCAATTATAGCCTTATCTACTACTGAAGCAAAGTACATTGGTATCATGGAGGCAACGAAGGAAGCTCTATGGTTGAAGGACTTGGTGCTGGAGATGGGATTTCCATAAGATGCAGTCAGGATGCATTGTAATAGTCAGAGTACTTTATTGCTTGCACAAAACTCTAAGTTGTTGGAAATTATGATCCAAAGCCAATCATTAGCCTGTTGACGATTGAGATATTGTAATTAATTTATTAATTAATAAAAATATTTTGACATCTTTTTTATCATAAGTTTACATCTTCTAATAAACTCCATTATTATGATGAGTTCTTAGGACTATTTAGTTTTGATAAAAAGAGGATTTATCGATTAGTCCTTAAATTTATTCACGACCAAATGATAGGCTATTAATTAGGATGATAGCGTCTATCGAGCATTGGTCGCTATATGCCATATAGGTTGGTTATCCTCTTAATCAAGATGTGTGGAGACACTGGTATGGCATATAAGTGAGATGTATGGGTACATCATCATTGAATGTGATCAACTCTAGAGCATTCTACTATCGAGAATGTCTCTGATGAGATATAGGCATAAGTATCCCATGGACCCGAGATAACCTTAATGACTTGCAAGCAACTCACTATGCTTTAGTACCGAACTAACTGAATTTCTAATTCAGTAATGGAAGACTTCTGGGCACAGTCAAGAACTTGCAAAGTTAGAGCGCGATCAAGATGGAATTGACCACTCCAAGAGTTGAGAAGAATATATCACTATATTTCAATGTAGCAAAACCTTGGCCAGGGTAATCCATCAGATGGATTTGGTATTTTAAAATATAATGTGGACAACCTAATCAGAGTTGACAGTTGAACTCTAATGTGTCCTACGAGCATTATGGTCAAGGGGATGAATTATATGGAAATTATATCTGCATGGGTTCTAAGGATGGTGTTCTATACCTTCAACCTATCCGGCCATCGGATATCATTGCTAGATGGTCACTTTAATTGATATAGAAATTTATTTCTATTCTACCAACATAGATTCGGACCTATGAGGTCACATACATTAGAGCTTATGATCTGATCGGATGGTTGATCAATGATTAAGAATCATTCTAGGGTTAAACAATCAATACGATTGGTGTTTAACCTAGTGCAAGTGTTGCAGGAGGATCGACTAGCAATTAGATTGCTAATTAACTTAATTTGATTAAGTCAATAGGTTAAGATTAAGTCTAATTAAATATAATTTAATTATATTTGATTTGGACTTGATTGGATCAAGTTCAATTAATTTATTGGATAAGCCAAGTGCAAGGAAGAACTAGTCCTAGTCTAACTAGGACTCAAATTAACCCAATTTTATAATTTGATTAGAAAATAAATTAGAATTAAATCTAATTTAATTAATTTCTTAAATAAGTTATGCTCTTATTTAATTGTGTTGGTTAAATCTTGATTTTATTTGGTTAAAATATCTTGTTTGACCAAGTCAAAATATGAATCCTAGTGTGACTAGGACTACCTATCTCCTTGCACCACCTTGGTCCCAATGCCCCCCATACCTATTTTTTAGGTATTTTAAATTAAAAATCTCTTTCTTCTTGATTTCCATGCCCCCTCTCTCCCTCCAAGTGATATTTGGAAGTTAGGTGGAAGACCAAGTCAAAGGAGGAATTGGTTTGGATTAATATTCTATGAGATAGAATCCTTATTGACCAAAACATCTTCCCTTGAGTGCTGCCCCCTCTTTTAATTAATTATTATCTTATTCTATGAAAATAATCTCTTATTTTGTGCACCCTCCCTTGCTGGTCCACTCCAAAAATTATGGAGGAGGCGCCCAAGAGTTGGGCGCCCCAACAACCCATGTTTGGATATTCCTAGTCTAAGAATTTAATCTAACTTGGACTCTTCTTTTTCTCTATTTATTGGATGAATTTTATTCTAATTTTTTCATGAAATATAAAGCATTGGGAGAGATTTAGGGTGTGCAAAAATCATAGGAAGAGGATCCTTGGGTGTGGGGGTTCCATAGGCACCAAACTAGATGTCTAGGTGAGAGAAAAGAGAAGAAGAAGAGGGTCTTTTTCTAGGGCTGTTTTATTTTCAATCTCTCCTCCTTTCTTTTGAGTTTTTTTTGAGAGAATCTCAGATCAGCAAACTCTAATCTTTCTTATCATATTTTAGAGAGTCCAAATTTTGAAGAGGGGAGCATCGGATCGACCATTGAAGAAGGATCAGCACAGTACTAGCAAGCTGTGCTGATTTCTTGCATCGAACTTCAAATCAGAGATCGTAGGCTCCTAAGGATGACTCCTAGAGGTTGGATGCATCTGCAGCTTATGACTTCATCGTCAAGCCCAGATCAGCAAGTTAGAACATCTAAACTTGCTCAGATAATAGATCTGATCTGTAAACTTCATACCTACTTTTGATGTAGTATAGATCTAGGTTGATTTGATCAACCTTTTTCTTTCTTATTTGATTTTAATTTTTGATTTAATATCATACCTTAATCATATAATAGATCTGAGATCTAGGTGTTTACATAGTTATTTAAATAAATTTTAGATTTATTTAAGTCTTTCGCTGCAAGATCTTGAAAAAGTTTTAAGATCTACCTATGAAATCCTACATCTGGTTCCTTCAATTAGTATCAGAGCAAAGTACTTATTACATGATTTTTATGCATGTCTAGATTATGTCATAGATTATATCTAATTTATAATATAATTATTAAATCTAAATTTTTAAAAAATAAATAAAATATTTTAGATTGCAAGGACTGGCATAAGGTTGTCCTGCTGTATGGTTTACCTCTTACAGTGAATAGATTGTCCTAATACGTATTGATTTAAAATATTGATCATAAAATTTTAAATTAGATCTAAGAGGTTTTATGATCTAATTAAAAATATTTTAATCTAATTTCAATCATCATAAATGTGTTAGATTTGATCTAGAAAAATTTATGATTGATTATTGTTGAAACTATTTCGATTACATGAACCTATTTAGATTAGATCTAAAGTAGTTTTATATTTATTTTAGTTCTATATTGATTATGAATCAAACATGCAACTTGATTGATAAAACCATATTGTAAAAATATTTTACAAATATAAAAATTATTTTTAAAAAGTCAAACCCCAACCCTCAGCCCAAAACTTAATTAAGAATTAAGAAGTTGATTGATTAGGATCTAGGATTGTGAATTGAAGATCCTAAGACACAAATCATAACACAAGGGTTAAATGGGTTGGTGAGAATTAGGTCCATTAATTGGGTTAGACCTAGGGTTAGATTAAAAAATGGACTTAATTACAGAATTGACTAAATCTAATCAATTATTATTTTAGATTAGGTCAAGAATTCTCTAGATCAATTACAATAGTTATAGTTAGTCAAGTCCATGTCCTTAACAAGACCCAAGATGGACTTGATTCTTGGCTACGTGGTCTAGCACGAACTGTTAGGTTGATCTAATTGAAACTAATTAAACTAATTAGTGTCTAAGGTAAACCAGACCAATGATTTTTAATTGGAAGCCTGCTTACCTGGCCATTTCTGATGGTGTCTAAGGCAAGCCTGGCAGATCCTTCCACTGATCGAACTTATCTGACCTGTTGGTGAGACTATGTTTAGATTGGATCGCTTGACTATTCGAGCTAACCCATGTCAGCTAGGTAAATTAGTTCGACTGATTTAGGTGCTCTTAAACCAGCCTATTAATGGTCTCCCTTAAGCTGACTTGATGAAGTTAGTGGAAGGATCATGATAAGCTAGTTAATCTGACCAACTCACTTTTATAAATAAATTCTCTAAAATTATTAGATCCCTAAAATAAAATAGTTATATGATAACTGGATCATAGCCTCTCATTAAAGTGGATGATAATGGGTCCATCAGTTGGATAATCATGGGAGGCCCAAAGGCCTGGTGCTTATCGGTTGATGGAATTATCATTCATTATATGATCTCTTAGATACATCTTTCTAAATGGTGGTCAGGTAGGCCAACCAAAGTTAGGCTTAATCATTCATTGGTTGGATGGGCCAAGTATGGTCATGCTAATGGTTGGACCTAACTGGACCCTTTTCTGGGAAGGCCAAAGCCAACTGATCAGGAACTATGGCAAAATTTAATTACTAAAAATTATTTGGAGAAACAATTGGTTGTGAACCTATCCTTAGATGTACATGGATGGGCCAACCAAAGTTGGGCTTGTGTACAATCTATGTGGATTCTAGTACCCACTAAAAAATTAGGATAATTCCTCGAATTAGAGGAATAGGCTGCCAATTCGAATAAAAAAGTGGGAGAAACCTTTTAATTAAAGTCCAAATCTTTAGGTCTAATTAATCAATTACTAATTAGGTTTTGATTTTTCTTGGTATAAATGTGGCCACTTCTCTATTGCTCCGATCATTGTTAGACAATGATAAGTTGGTGGAACCCAACTTCGGTAGCTGGTATCAAAAGTTGAAGAATGTCCTAGAGCATGAACGGATCCTATATATATTGATGGATCCTGCACCTGAGGAGCTAGCTGACAAAGCATATGGAATAGTCAGAAACACTTATCAGAAATGGCTCAGTGATCGAATCATGGTGCACTGCATTATGCTGGCTGCAATGAGCGATGAGTTCAGTCACAAGGTTGAGACAACTCAATCAAATGAAATGCTCCAAGTGTTGGAGGATTCTTTTGGCACACTTGATGACGTTGAGAGGCACAAGACTAGTTGTGCCATCTTCAATGCTAGAATGCAGGATGGTGATGAAGGGAAATCTGGATTTCTCGGTCCAGGTTCGTCCAGATCTGATTAGATCAAGAGATATATTTCAAAAATTTTCTCTTGATCTCAATCAGATCTTGATATATTTCAGATCTGATTCTTATTATTTTAATAAATAAAATAAAATAAGATAAATTAAATCAAATTTAATTTACCTGATTTGGGTAATCCTATTACCCTGTAGATGATCCTGATTGCAGCGGAAGGTTCTGGATCTTAGCCACGCAAGCGCCTGGCCTCTACCGGTATCCACTCGGGTTGGATCTGGAGATCCTCTTCTTCTCTATCACACCTCCAAAAATCAGATCTGGATCTGATCTGGAGGATCTTCAAAACTCTTTTGAAGATCTGCAGTCGTCCTTTTGCAGCAGCGCAGCCTTCTTGCTTTTGATCGCCTTTCCTTGATCTGAATCGCACCAACCAAAGTCCAAAACACCTTTTGGACGTGGAGAGCAAGGGGAGAAGAGACTATGGCGTGGAGAAGGAGGGGAGAGGCAGCCTTGGGGCATGTCTAATAGCATTGGAATTTAGGGTTGGGCGCAGGGTCTTATTTATAGACCTCTTGTGATCCAACTCCTCTTCCTCTCAACCAATCACAACCCTTTGTGAAATCAGATCTAAATCTGATTGGTTGGAATAGAGACCCCTGGATTCCTCCTTAGAGGGCGCCTAAGACCAGTCAAACTGGATTCTTAGTAGAACTCTGATTGGAATCCAAAAGGGAGGTGGAGTCCTTGTCCAACAAGGACTCCTAGGCGCCTCCTACTTGGGCTCATGCCACCCTTGGCGTGCGCCCTTCTCCTTGCCAGGTTCTGGCAGGGGGACAGGCCCCCACCAGCTCTCCAATAGGTGCATGACATGTGGTCAAAAGTCAAAGGGTCAATGGTCAACGTTTGACCAGTCAAAGGTAGACTTTTGACCAAAGTCAAAGAACAAGAAATGGCAGGTGACCAAAAATGGCAGGTAATGTCTTACAAAATAAGACAACCTATTCTGACTTGGACAACCTCCAGTCAGACCATATGAAGGCCTCTGATTGAGCACAAACTCCTTTGGCTCAGTCAGGACAACTTATTTATGATAGTAAAAGAAGAACGTTAGGTTCAATCGAGTGCTAGCACGATTTCCTTGAACCTAATTGAATCTCATTCAGATCAATTGAACTAGATCAGTTCAATTGATGATCACCAGATTCAAACCCTTGTTTGTGTGACCCAGTTAGGTTCAGTTCTATATGGTAATGGGATATGTCATGATCTCTATCATAGACATCATCGAAACTCCTTTCGATGGATCAGAACTCTTCTGATTCGAACAGCTAGAATGATCGATCATCTAAATCATTCTAATTGCTCCCAAAATCCACCAGTGACACCTAGCAGTATATGGTGGCAACCCATCAGAGCTGAATGCGAAACCTCTTGGTGCAGCTACCTGTGTGATTAAGTTCTTCTATCTTGAGCCCCGATCAGATTAGGGTTAAGGTGAACTCGTCAAACCCTAGTCTCTGTCATATGATGTAATCATTCGATTCGAGTCCAATGTGAAAATCCTAAATAGAAACTCTTTCTATTATTTCACTCTGCCATGGCCATGGATTTCTGGACTTGATTCTCATGATCATCATAGGGCTACTCCTCTACCACCGAGGTAGATAGATTCCATCTTGATGCAATCCAGTTCCTACAATGAACATGCTATAGCCAACATACACCTCAGGGTTCCATATGGCTAGGAGACCGAGTAATGGTGTAGTCAAACTATAACACCCTCAAGGTGAACTGCCGATGCATCTCAGGTCAAAGAACCAGACACACTACTGCAGCATCGAGTCAGTCATTGACGAGAAGGTAGACTTCCTAATGACTACTCGAGGTGGTCACGCTCAGTGCCCTCGTTCTCTAACGAGTACCTGTACTCTCGCTCCGGTGTCTCCACACCGTAGACTCAAGACTCATCTACTAAAGAGAAGCGATTGTACACCAACCTTCCGGATCAATCACCATCCTCGTGATGATCCTATGGTCGGGAGCATTTTATGAGTTAATAATGATTATTCATGTCTTAAATTTTCAACTCTTGAAAATATGAATTATCATTACCATTAACTCAAAGGATGTATCACAGACACTAAATACACAGGTGTGATAGAAAATAACCCATTTTATTAAATTATAGTCAAAATTATAATTTTGCCCCTAGAAGTGTATTACAAGTGTCAGCCAATTCTGGCTTCTAGGGCACATATATCTAACAATCTCCCACTTGTCCTAAAGCCAATTGGCTACAAGTCTAAGTCCCATCTTCTCAAGGTGGGCTTCGATCTTCTGCTGGCCCAACGGCTTTGTAAGTGGGTCTGCCACATTATCTGTGGAGTTGACTCTCTTGACCTCGAACGTAACCTTTCTCGAGGTAATCGCGGATGAGGTGGTATCGCCGCTCAATGTGCTTGGATTTCTGGTGAGACCTCGGCTCCTTAGCAAGGGCTATGGCGCCATTGTTGTCGCAGTAAAGAGGAATGGCATCTGATGGCATTACTCCAATTTCTGCAGCAAACTTCTTGTACCAGAATGCTTCCTTTGCAGCCTCTGATGCAGCGATATATTCTGCTTCCATGGTGGAATCTGCTATCACAGTTTGCTTGGAACTCTTCCAGCTGACAGCTCCACCATTGCACACAAATAGACTTCCAGATGTCGACTTTCGATCATCTATATCGGACATGAAGTCCGAGTCTGTGTATCCCTTGAACTTGGAGTTCTCCATTACCAAAGACCAACATCATATCCTTAGTTCTTCTCAAGTACTTAAGGATACATTTCACAGAAGTCCAGTGTTCTTCACCTGGATTTGACTGATATCTGCTTGTGACACTCACAGCATGGGCTATATCAGGTCGTGTACATAGCATGGCATACATGAGGCTCCCTATTGCAGAAGCATAAGGGATCTTGCTCATGCGTTCTATTTCCTCAGGTGTGCTAGGGCACATCTTCTTGGAAAGATGAATACCATGTCTGAAGGGTATTAATCCCCTCTTAGAGTTTTCCATACTAAACCTCTTTAGTACTTCCTCTATGTACATCTTCTGTGAAAGTCCTAGCATCCTATTCGGTCTATCCCTATAGACCTTAATTCCTAGAATAAAGGATGCTTCACCTAGGTCTTTCATGGAGAATTCCTTGGACAACCATATTTTGACTGATCGTCAACATGGGAATATCATTCCCAATAAGGAGGATGTCATCCACGTACAATACGAGGAAGACAACAGCGCTCCCACTGACCTTTTTGAAAACACATGGTTCCTCTTCATTTTTGATGAAACCAAACTATTTTGATCACATCATTGAAACGAGTGTTCCAGCTCCGAGATGCTTGCTTAAGTCCATATATGGACCTTTGCAGCTTGCAAACCTTGTGATCAGTATCACTGGATGTGAAACCTAGCGGCTGTTCCATATAGATATCTTCCTCAAGATATCCATTTAAGAATGCCGTTTTCACGTCCATTTGCCATATTTCATAATCGAAATAGGCTGCAACAGGCAAGCAATGTGCGGATGGATTTTAGCATAGCTACTGGGGAAAAGGTATCCTGATAGTCAATGCCTTCGCGTTGACTATAACCTTTTGCCACTAGTCTAGCCTTGAATGTCTCCACATTCCCATCTGCACCAATCTTTCTCTTGAAGATCCATTTACACCCAATAGGTACTATACCTTCTGGTGGATCTACCAAGGTCCAGACTTGGTTTGAGTGCATCGAGTCAATTTCTGACTTCATTGCCTCAAGCCATTTCTCGGAGTCGATATCTGATATCGCCTCATTGTAGGTTTTGGGATCATCACCATGAGCACCATTACCTATGAGGAACATTTCCTCTACTTCCTCTGAAATAATACCTAAGTATCTTTCAGGGGGATGGAAAACTCTTTCCGATCTACGAGGTGGAGGAGGTAGTGTTCTTATTGGCTCAACCTGATTTGGTTCCAATTGGTCCTTAGCTCGTTCTGCTTGTGAGACTTTCTCATCAAGCTTAATCTGCTTTCCAATGCCGCTATCTTGAATAAACTATTTTTCAAGAAAGATGGCATGTCGACTCACAATCACATTGTGGTCTTCTGGAATGTAGAAATAGTATCCTAATGACTCTTTAGGATATCCTATGAATCGAGCTCTAAAGGACCTAAACTCTAACTTGTCCGCTTGTTGTCTTTTGACATAAGCCGGACAACCCCAAATTCTGAGATGACTCAGACTTGGTTTCTTACCGTGCCATATCTCATACGGTGTGGTAGGAACGGTTTTAGAGGAAACCCTATTCAGTAGATAAATTGAAGTTAACAATGAATGTCCCCAAAGAAAATCAGGGAGGTCTGTGAAGCTCATCATGGATCGAACCATATCCAATAGAGTCCGATTTCTCCGTTCTGAAACCCCATTGAGTTGAGGTGTTCCTGGTGGAGTCCATTGAGAGACTATGCCATTTTCCTTAAGATAGTCTAGGAATTCCCGGCTAAGGTATTCACCTCCTCGATCTGATCGAAGAACCTTAATGGGTTTTTTAGTTTATTTTTCTACTTCATGTCTGAATTCTTTGAACTTTTCAAAAGCTTCAGACTTGTGTCTCATAAGATACACATACCCATACCTAGACAGATCATCGGTAAAGGTAATGAAGTAGACAAAATTGCCTCTAGCCGGCACATCAAATGGGCCGCACACATCAGTATGTACTAGGGCAAGGAGATCTGTGGCCCTCTCCCCATGTCCAACAAAAGGGAGTTTAGTCATTTTGCCTTGAAGACAAGATTCACAAGTTGGATATGACTCAAAAGTCAATGGACTCAATAGCCCATTTTTCTCCAATTTGTTAATCCTATCTTCTGCTATATGACCTAATCTCAGGTGCCATAGATATCTGTCGTTTGGACTATCCCTAGGTCGTTTGGCATTCACATTTTGCTCGATAGTTAAAATAGGTACATCAATATGCAACTGATAAAGACCATTAACAAGGAAACCATTTGCAATTTTATTTCTTTCATAAAGAATGTTACAATGGTCCTTAAAGAAGGTGATCACATAACCTTCTTGTGCTAAGCATGAAACAGAAATCAAATTCCTGCTAGCTGCAGGCACATAATAACAGTCTTTTAAAACTAAGTCTAAACCAGATGGTAATCGCAGAGGGTATGTTCCCACGGCTACTGCAGCAACTCTTGCTCCATTACCGATGCGTAGGATCATGTCTCCATCCCTCAGCCTCCTGCTATCCTCAAGACCCTGCATAGAAGTGCACAGATGAGCACTAGAACCAGAGTCAAGCACCCAACTGGATGCAGAAGAAACCGTAAGGTTAGACTCAATAACGAGCATACCTCCAGAAGGACCTTCCTTCTTGTTCTTTCAGGGTGGCCAGGTAAGTAGGGCAGTTCCGCTTCCAATGGCCGTCGCTGTTGCAATGGAAACACTTTCCTTTGCCATCGGCCTTCTTCTTCGGTTCTGCCTTCTTCTTCTTTGATCCTTCTACCTTTTGCTTTTTCACAGACTTCTTTTTCTTTCCATAAGACTTTCTTTTGGAAGAAGTCCGTTCCATAGCAAGAACTGAGCCTTTAGAACCTTTCATAGAAAGCTCAGCGGTAACCAGCATATTCATTAACTCGGCCAAGGAATTTTGAAGTTTATGCATGTGGTAATTCATGATGAATTGCCCATATGCATCAGTCAAGGATTGCAGAATAATATCGTTCTGCAGATCCAAGTCCAACTTCACACCGAGCTTCTCAAGCTCTTCCATGTCCTTGATCATTGTCAGACAGTGATCTTGGACTGACTGCCCATCACGCATCTTAGCCTTAAAAAGTCATTTCGTGACTTGATATTTGGCTGCGCGACTCTGTTCACCAAACATCTCCTGCAGGTGAGCCAACATTTGGCGAGCAGTCCCGATATCTTCATGTTGGCGCTGGAGCTCATCAGACATCGAGCCCAACATGTAGTATCTGGCCTTATTGTCTTCGTCAATCCATTTTTCCAGAGACGCTCTCTGTTCAGTGGATGGACGAGCTGGTAAGGTGGGAGGGTCCTGGTCCAAAACATGTGTTAACTTCTCTGAACCCAAAATAATTTTGTAGTTCCTGAGCCAATCTTTATAATTGGGTCCAGTCAGTCTATGTGTGTCTAGGATACGTGCCAATGGGTTGGACGCAGACATTTTCCTATAGAGAGTCAAAGATTCTAGTTAGATACTGTAATTTTGACTTGACCAATTTGTTTAGGGATTTTATTTTTAAACAAATTAGCTCCCACTATTTTCTCGGATCCCTACACTCCCTCTGTAGAGATGCGAAAATCTCCATGATTGATGATTTCTAGTGGGTGGTGCGGTCTCACCAACTGACTCATCACCTCACCTAACAGTTATTGGTGATGGGTTAGCCAATGAGTGAACAACTCTTGTTCAATGATTCTCTAATCATGGTGCACCCAAACTTGGTCTCTAATTCATGAATCTCACCGTATCCGGAATATTGATCCACTCCTTAGTTAAGTCAGACCCACCATTTGCATAGACTGGGTTCCTAATTGGGTCTCTCACCGTATCCAGAATATTGAGCCCAACTCATCCTCCAGCCCATAGCATCCAATGCCTAATAGACATGGTTGCATCTTTCCGGTGCAACTGAGCCACTGTATCCAGCCGAGAACAATCAACCCCGGGAAGGGCCCGCACGTCTACAATGGTGGAAGACCTCAGACTTAATCTTTTCTTAGGGAGAATTGATTCAGGTCTCATTAAACTAGACTTGGCTTAGTCATAACAATTATGACTAACCTAGTGGCATGGGTCAGCTCGGATTATTGACCACCTCAGATCAGAACTGTGTCAACAGATATGGCCAGGTAAGTGAGACCGGTGGAAGGAATATGCCGTTAACTCGCACAAGAACGCATTCAGGTCGAGTAGCTTCCAATTAAAAACCAGTCGGTCGTCTGTGCCAAACTTACCTTAGACACCAAATTGTTGAGTCAGAACCAATTGGGTTAGCCTACAATCCAGACTCTAACCTCTGAGCCTAATTAGGTCTTGCTTGATCGTGACTCGATCTTGACCCAGACTTAATCCTATTAGGCTGGTCAATTTAAGCATTGTTGATCCCATCTAACCAACTCTTGATTCGGTTTGATCAACCGCTTAGACCTAATTGAGCTACCCAAGCCCGAACCCAGTATTATGAATATGTCTTAGATCTGAAATTCTCAATTTTAGACCTAATTAATATTCCATAAACTTAATTCTTAATTAAGTTGGGTTCATAAACAAAATATGCACAATAAATCCTAGGGTTTCAGGATCTAGGGTTTTGCAGAAAGTAAGTTTTGGGTTTCTGATTAAGGACGAACACGCAGCACCCCTACACGTCATAAGAACACCCCATCGAATGGGAAGAGAGGGCCTTTAAACCCTTCTTCGTTCTTATGACCGGACGGCCAAGAGGAACGCCTTAATCAGGAACATGTAAATCTACAAAACAGTTATAGATCTATATCATATATCTCATATACAAATTTAGATCTAATCAAGGCATATTTTGCATACATCTCATGTATCAAATCATGCATGTTTTCAGATCTAAATTATC
>QRFJ01002394.1:92365-126388 GCA_006176705.1 Cocos nucifera
AGTCCTAGCATCCTATTCGGTCTATCTCTATAGACCTTAATTCCTAGAATAAAGGATGCTTCACCTAGGTCTTTCATGGAGAATTCCTTGGACAACCACACCTTGACTGAATGTCAACATGGGAATATCATTCCCAATAAGGAGGATGTCATCCACGTACAATACGAGGAAGACAACAGCGCTCCCACTGACCCTTTTGAAAACACATGGTTCCTCTTCATTTTTGATGAAACCAAACGTTTTGATCACATCATTGAAACGAGTGTTCCAGCTCCGAGATGCTTGCTTAAGTCCATATATGGACCTTTGCAGCTTGCAAACCTTGTGATCAGTATCACTGGATGTGAAACCTAGCGGCTGTTCCATATAGATATCTTCCTCAAGATATCCATTTAGGAATGCTGTTTTCACGTCCATTTGCCATATTTCATAATCGAAATAGGCTGCAACAGCAAGCAATGTGCGGATGGATTTTAGCATAGCTACTGGGGAAAAGGTATCCTGATAGTCAATGCCTTCGCGTTGACTATAACCTTTTGCCACCAATCTAGCCTTGAATGTCTCCACATTCCCATCTGCACCAATCTTTCTCTTGAAGATCCATTTACATCCAATAGGTACTATACCTTCTGGTGGATCTACCAAGGTCCAGACTTGGTTTGAGTGCATCGAGTCAATTTCTGACTGCATTGCCTCTAGCCATTTCTCGGAGTCGATATCTGATATCGCCTCGTTGTAGGTTTTGGGATCATCACCATGAGCACCATTACCTACGAGGAACATTTCCTCTACATCCTCTGAAATAATACCTAAGTATCTTTCAGGGGGATGGGAAACTCTTTCCGATCTACGAGGTGGAGGAGGTAGTGTTCTTATTGGCTCAACCTGATTTGGTTCCACTTGGTCCTTAGCTCGTTCTGCTTGTGAGACTTTCTCATCAAGCTTGATCTGCTTTCCAATGCCGCTATCTTGAATAAACTATTTTTCAAGAAATATGGCATGTCGACTCACAATCACATTGTGGTCTTCTGGAATGTAGAAATAGTATCCTAATGACTCTTTAGGATATCCTATGAATCGAGCTCTGAAGGACCTAAATTCTAACTTGTCCACTTGTTGTCTTTTGACATGAGCCGGACAACCCCAAATTCTGAGATGACTCAGACTTGGTTTCTTACCGTGCCATATCTCATACGGTGTGGTAGGAACGGTTTTAGAGGGAACCCTATTCAGTAGATAGATTGAAGTTAACAATGAGTGTCCCCAAAGAAAATCAGGGAGGTCTGTGAAGCTCATCATGGATCGAACCATATCTAATAGAGTCTGATTTCTCCGTTCTGAAACCCCGTTGAGTTGAGGTGTTCCTGGTGGAGTCCATTGAGAGACTATGCCATTTTCCTTGAGATAGTCTAGGAATTCCCTGCTAAGGTATTCACCTCCTCGATCTGATCGAAGAACCTTAATGGGTTTTTCTATTTGTTTTTCTACTTCATGTCTGAATTCTTTGAACTTTTCAAAAGGCTTCAGACTTGTGTCTCATAAGATACACATACCCATACCTAGACAGATCATCGGTAAAGGTAATGAAGTAGACAAAATTGCCTCTAGCCGGCACATCAAATGGGCCGCACACATCAGTATGTACTAGGGCAAGGAGATCTGTGGCCCTCTCCCCATGTCCAACAAAAGGGAGTTTAGTCATTTTGCCTTGAAGACAGGATTCACAAGTTGGATATGACTCAGAAGTCAATGGACTCAATAGCCCATTTTTCTCCAATTTGTTGATCCTATCTTCTGCTATATGACCTAATCTCAAGGTGCCATAGATATCTGTCATTTGGACTATCCCTAGGTCGTTTGGCATTCACATTTTGCTCGATAGTTAGAATAGGTACATCAATATGTAGCTGATAAAGACCATTAATAAGGAAACCATTTGCAATTTTATTTCTTTCATAAAGAATGTTACAATGGTCCTTAAAGAAGGTGATCACATAACCTTCTTGTGCTAAGCATGAAACAGAAATCAAATTCCTGCTAGCTGCAGGCACAATAATAACAGTCTTTTCAAAACTAAGTCTAAACCAGATGGTAATCGCAGAGGGTATGTTCCCACGGCTACTGCAGCAACTCTTGCTCCATTACCAATGCGTAGGATCATGTCTCCATCCCTCAGCCTCCTGCTATCCTCAAGACCCTGCATAGAAGTGCACAGATGAGCACTAGAACCAGAGTCAAGCACCCAACTGGATGCAGAAGAAATCGTAAGGTTAGACTCAATAACGAGCATACCTCCAGAAGGACCTTCCTTCTTGTTCTTCAGGGTGGCCAGGTAAGTAGGGCAGTTCCGCTTCCAATGGCCGTCGCTGTTGCAATGGAAACACTTTCCTTTGCCATCGGCCTTCTTCTTCGGTTCTGCCTTCTTCTTCTTTGATCCTTCCATCTTTTGCTTTTTCACAGACTTCTTTTTCTTTCCATAAGACTTTCTTTTGGAAGAAGTCCGTTCCATAGCAAGAACTGAGCCTTTAGAACCTTTCATAGAAAGCTCAGCGGTAACCAGCATATTCATTAACTCGGCCAAGGAATTTTGAAGTTTATGCATGTGGTAATTCATGATGAATTGCCCATATGCATCAGTCAAGGATTGCAGAATGATATCGTTCTGCAGGTCCAAGTCCAACTTCACACCGAGCTTCTCAAGCTCTTCCATGTCCTTGATCATTGTCAGACAGTGATCTTGGACTGACTGCCCATCACGCATCTTAGCCTTAAAAAGTCATTTTGTGACTTGATATTTGGCTGCGCGACTCTGTTCACCAAACATCTCCTACAGGTGAGCCAACATTTGGCGAGCAGTTCCCGATATCCTTCATGTTGGCGCTGGAGCTCATCAGACATCGAGCCCAACATGTAAGTATCTGGCCTTATTATCTTCGTCAATCCATTTTTCCAGAGACGCTCTCTGTTCAACAGATGGACGGAGCTGGTAATGTGGGAGGGTCCTGGTCCAAAACATGGTGTTAACTTCTCGGAACCCAAAATAATTTTGTAGTTCCTGAGCCAATCTTTATAATTGGGTCCAGTCAGTCTATGTGTGTCCTAGGATACGTGCCAAGTGGGTTGGACGCAGACATTTTCCTGTAGAGAGTCAAAGATTCTAGTTAGATACTGTAATTTTGACTTGACCAATTTGTTTAGGGATTTTATTTTTAAACAAATTAGCTCCCACTATTTTCTCGGATCCCTACACTCCCTCTGTAGAGATGCGAAAATCTCCACGATTAATGATTTCTAGTGGGTGGTGCGGTCTCACCAACTTGACTCATCACCTCACCTAACAGTTATTGGTGATGGGTTAGCCAATGAGTGAACAACTCTTGTTCAATGATTCTCTAATCATGGTGCACCCAAACTTGATCTCTAATTCATGAATCTCACCATATCCGGAAATATTGATCCACTCCTTAGTTAAGTTCAGACCCACCATTTGCATAGACTGGGTTCCTAATTGAGTCTCTCACCGTATCCGAAATATTGAGCCCAACTCATCCTCCAGCCCATAGCATCCAATGCCTAATAGACATGGTTGCATCTTCCCGGTGCAACTGAGCCACTGTATCCAGCCGAGAACAATCAACCCCGGGAAGGGCCCGCACATCTACAATGGTGGAAGACCTCAGACTTAATCTTTTCTTAGGGAGAATTGATTCAGGTCTCATTAAACTAGACTTGGCTTAGTCATAACAATTATGACTAACCTAGTGGCATGGGTTAGCTCGGATTATTGACCACCTCAGATCAGAACTGTGTCAACAGATATGGCCAGGTAAGTGAGACCGGTGGAAGGAATATGCCATTAACTCGTACAAGAACGCATTCAGGTCGAGTAGCTTCCAATTAAAAACCAGTCGGTCGTCTATGCCAAACTTACCTTAGACACCAAATTGTTGAGTCAGAACCAATTGGGTTAGCCTACAATCCAGACTCTAACCTCTGAGCCTAATTAGGTCTTGCTTGATCGTGACTCGATCTTGACCCAGACTTAATCCTATTAGGCTGGTCAATTTAAGCATTGTTGATCCCATCTAACCAACTCTTGATTCGGTTTGATCAACCGCTTAGACCTAATTGAGCTACCCAAGCCCGAACCCAGTATTATGAATATGTCTTAGATCTAAAATTCTCAATTTTAGACCTAATTAATATTCCATAAACTTAATTCTTAATTAAGTTAGGGTTCATAAACAAAATATGCACAATAAATCCTAGGGTTTCAGGATCTAGGGTTTTGCAGAAAGTAAGTTTTGGGTTTCTGATTAAGGACGAACACGCAGCACCCCTACACATCATAAGAACACCCCATCGAATGGGAAGAGAGGGCCTTTAAACCCTTCTTCGTTCTTATGATCGGACGGCCAAGAGGAACGCCTTAATCAGGAACATGTCAATCTACAAAACAAGTTATAGATCTATATCATATATCTCATATATAAATTTAGATCTAATCAAGGCATATTTTGCATACATCTCATGTATCAAATCATGCATGTTTTCAGATCTAAATTATCTCATAATAATCTAAAAAATTAGATTTAAATTGATCTTAATCAAAATAAATTCTAATCTAGACAATTATGTAGAACTATTCTACAACTAGTCTAGACATGCATCAATCATATCTCATATGATATTTAAAATTAAATAATTTTTATTTACTATTTATCAGATGTTATTATAACACTTATAATATCAGAAAATAGTAAATAAGAAGATCTAAAATATGATTTAATCAGATTAAATCAAAGACATGCAAAACTATTCTATAGAACTATTCTATTCTAGAACTAGTCATGCATATCTTCATGTTCTTAGATCCAAATCATTTAATTTTAATTTTTTCTTTTTTTCTGATTTCAGATCTGATCATATCTCATCTAAAATCACTTTATTTTTTAATTAAAATAAAATTAAAATTAGATCTAAACAATTTAGAACCATGGCTCTGATACCAGTTGAAGGGAAATCCTGATTTCCCGGTCCAGGTTCGTCCAGATCTGATTAGATCAAGAGATATATTTCAAAAATTTTCTCTTGATCTCAATCAGATCTTGATATGTTTCAGATCTGATTCTTATTATTTTAATAAATAAAATAAAATAAGATAAATTAAATCAAATTTAATTTACCTGATTTGGGTAATCCTATTACCCTGTAGATGATCCTGATTGCAGCGGAAGGTTCTGGATCTTAGCCACGCAAGCGCCTGGCCTCTACCGGTATCCACTCGGGTTGGATCTGGAGATCCTCTTCTTCTCTATCACACCTCCAAAAATCAGATCTGGATCTGATCTGGAGGATCTTCAAAACTCTTTTGAAGATCTGCAGTCGTCCTTTTGCAGCAGCGCAGCCTTCTTACTTTTGATCGCCTTTCCTTGATCTGAATCGCACCAACCAAAGTCCAAAACACCTTTTGGACGTGGAGAGCAAGGGGAGAAGAGACTATGGCATGGAGAAGGAGGGGAGAGGCAGCCTTGGGGCGTGGGGTCTAATTAGCATTGGAATTAGGGTTGGGCGCAGGGTCTTATTTATAGACCTCTTGTGATCCAACTCCTCTTCCTCTCAACCAATCACAACCCTTTGTGAAATCAGATCTAAATCTGATTGGTTGGAATAGAGACCCCTGGATTCCTCCTTAGAGGGCGCCTAAGACCAGTCAAACTGGATTCTTAGTAGAACTCTGATTGGAATCCAAAAGGGAGGTGGAGTCCTTGTCCAACAAGGACTCCTAGGCGCCTCCTACTTGGGCTCACGCCACCCTTGGCGTGCGCCCTTCTCCTTGCCAGGTTCTGGCAGGGGGACAGGCCCCCACCAGCTCTCCAATAGGTGCATGACATGTGGTCAAAAGTCAAAGGGTGAATGGTCAACGTTTGACCAGTCAAAGGTAGACTTTTGACCAAAGTCAAAGAACAAGAAATGGATAGGTGACCAAAAATGGCAGGTAATGTCTTACAAATAAGACAACCTATTCTGACTTGGACAACCTCCAGTCAGACCATATGAAGGACCTCTGATTGAGCACAAACTCCTTTGGCTCAGTCAGGACAACTTATTTATGATAGTAAAAGAAGAACGTTAGGTTCAATCGAGTGCTAGCACGATTTTCTTGAACCTAATTGAATCTCATTCAGATCAATTGAACTAGATCAGTTCAATTGATGATCACCAGATTCAAACCCTTGTTTGTGTGATCCAGTTAGGTTCAGTTCTGTATGGTAATGGGATATGTCATGATCTCTATCATAGACATCATCGAAACTCCTTTCGATGGATCAGAACTCTTCTGATTCGAACAGCTAGAATGATCGATCATCTAAATCATTCTAATTGCTCCCAAAATCCACCAGTGACACCTAGCAGTATATGGTGGCAACCCATCAGAGCTGAATGCGAACCTCTTGGTGCAGCTACCTGTGTGATTAAGTTCTTCTATCTTGAGCCCCGATCAGATTAGGGTTAAGGTGAACTCGTCAAACCCTAGTCTCTGTCATATGATGTAATCATTCGATTCGAGTCCAATGTGAAAATCTAAATAGAAACTCTTTCTATTATTTCACTCTACCATGGCCATGGATTTCTGGACTTGATTCTCATGATCATCATAGGGCTACTCCTCTACCACCGAGGTAGATAGATTCCATCTTGATGCAATCCAGTTCCTACAATGAACATGCTATAGCCAACATACACCTCAGGGTTCCATATGGCTAGGAGACCGAGTAATGGTGTAGTCAAACTATAACACCCTCAAGGTGAACTGCCGATGCATCTCAGGTCAAAGAACCAGACACACTACTGCAGCATCGAGTCAGTCATTGACGAGAAGGTAGACTTCCTAATGACTACTCGAGGTGGTCACGCTCAGTGCCCTCGTTCTCTAACGAGTATCTGTACTCTCGCTCCGGTGTCTCCACACCATAGACTCAAGACTCATCTACTAAAGAGAAGCGATCGTACACCAACCTTCCGGATCAATCACCATCCTCGTGATGATCCTATGGTCGGGAGCTGTTTATGAGTTAATAATGATTATTCATGTCTTAAATTTTCAACTCTTGAAAATATGAATTATCATTACCATTAACTCAAAGGATGTATCACAGACACTAAATACACAGGTGTGATAGAAAATAACTCATTTTATAAATTATAGTCAAAATTACAATTTTGCCCCTAGAAGTGTATTACAAGTGTCAGCCAATTCTGGCTTCTAGGGCACATATATCTAACAGGTGCCTCTATCACTGATCATATATTGTATATGATCGAGCTGATAGAGTGCTTGAGCAAGCTTGGCTTTTCCTTACACAAATAACTTGAGAAAGATGCAATACTAAACTCGCTACCCAAGTCTTATCTCCCATTACTTATATATTATAGAATGTCAAAGCCTGAAGTGGACTACCATGAGTTACTGGGATTACTTCAAAACTTTGAAAAGGATCACCAACTCCATAAGGAGTCGGTGAACTTAGTGGGGGGTTCGTCTTCTCGTTCTCGATCCTTTGGAAAATGGAAGAAGAACAAGAAGAAGTAAGCCAAGAAGGTGCATGTTCATGCTAGGACACCTGTGCAGGCTCAGACTCCAAAGACTAAGCCCGATAACAGTAAAGCCGAATGCTTCTTTTGAAAGAAGCGGGGGCACTGGAAGAGGAACTATCCTTAGTACATTGCCTTCCTAGACTTGAACAGGTAGAGAAGGAAGCAAGCTATTGCTAGGCAGGGTACTTATATGATAACTCCTTGCAATTTCTCTATTTATGATATTATTGACTTGGTATTGGATAACGATAGCCCTTACCATATTTGCAATTCATTGCAGGGATTGCAGGTCAGTAGAAGATTCGAGCAAGATGAGAGATTCCTGAACATTGGAGATGGAAGACCAGATCCAGTTCTAGCTTTAGAAGTTTTGAAATTTGTATTTGAATCTCATACTATTGTTCTTAGTGATTGTCATTTCTGTCCTAGTTTCTTTTTAAATATCATTTCTGTAGGCCTTTTGACCATGAGCAATTATGAAATTTTAATAAAAAAATGAGTTTATAATATCATTGTAAATGGTATTACTGCTTTCTGTGGATAATTGAATAATGGTGTATATATATTATCACAAACTATTAATGTAGTCTATTCTACTGGCAAGCACCCTAGATTAGATAGTGTATCAGATATCTACTTATGACACTATAGGCTAGATTATATAAACAAGAATAGGAAAAATAGGTTGACTCAGGGGGAAATCTTCAAAGTTAATGATTGTGAATCACTTCCAACCTATGAGTCATGTCTTCTTGATAAAATGACCAAGTCACCTTTCACTAGGAAAGGTGAGAGAGCCAATGAGCTCTTAGGTCTAGTATATACTAATGTATGTGGACCAATGAGCATAAATGTTAGAGGTGGATATGTCTATTTCTTTACTTTCATAGATGATCTATCCAAATATGGATATATCTATCTGATGAAATATAAGTCGGATTCTTTTGAAATGTTCAATCGATTCCAAAGTGAAGTAGAAAAATAAACTGAAAAGAGTATTAAAACTCTTCGATCTGATCGAGGAGGCGAATACCTTTCTGATGAGTTTCTCACATATCTAGGAGAGAATAAAATTCTCTTCCGATAGACTCCTTCTAAAACACTACAGCATAATGGTGTGTTTGAAAGGAGGAATCGAACTCTATTAGACATGGTCTGATCCATGATGAGATTTGCCAGCTTATTGATATCCTTCTAGGGATATGCACTCGATTCGGCTTGTTATTTATTTAATAGGGTTTTAAGTAAGTCTATAGTTAAAATCCAATATTTGATATGGATAGGGCATAAGCCGGCACTTTCATACCTTAGGGTTTGAGGATGCCCGGCATATGTCAAATGATTAGTTACAGACAAACTTGGACCTAGGTCTAACAAGTATATATTCATAGGATACCCAAAAGAGATCAAAGGATACTATTTCTACCATGTTGATGAACAAAAGGTGTTTATCAGCCTTAGGGCAACCTTTTTGGAAAAGGAGTTCCTTAGTGAAGGAACTGTTGTCTCTAAGGTTGAACTTGATGAAGTTCAACAAGTAGAAAATCCGACAAAATGTTAAACCTAAGTCGGATTTGATCAGATTAGATCCGAAGGCTAGTGAAACCACACCGTTAAGGTGATCTGACAGAGTACCCCATCATCCGGATAGATACTATGGATTCTTGGTTCAGCATGGTGATCCCATCGAACTCGATGAGAATGATGAGGATCTGATCACTTATATGGATGCAATGTAGAGATCCGGCTCTGAGAAATGGTTAGAAGCCATGAGATTCGAAATGAATTTCATGAAGGTCAATGATGTATGGACATTAGTTGACCCACCTAAAGGGTTAAACTCATTGGATGTAAATGGGTCTTCAAAAGGTAGAGGGGCACAGATGGAAAGGTGGAGATCTATAAAGTCTATCTAGTTGCCAAGGGATATCATCAACATTATGGTATTGACTATGATGAGATGTTCTCCCCTATGGTAATGCTCAAGTCCATTCGGATCATGCTTACCATTGTTGTCCATTTGGACTATAAGATCTGGTAGATGGATGTGAAGACAGCTTTTCTAAATAGAGAGCTGATCGAAGAGATGTATATGATACAACCTGAGGGGTTCACATCCACAGATGAGTCCAAGGTGTGCAAGCTTTAGAGATTCATTTATGGATTGAAGCAGACATCTCAGAGTTGGAACATACATTTTGATAAAGTGATCAAAACGTATGGCTTCATTAAGAATAGAGAAGAATCCTGCATTTACAAATGAGCAAATGGTCCAATAGTGGTATTTCTTATTTTGTACATAGACGATATTCTCTTAATCGAAAATGACATCCCCGCACTACCAGGAATAAATGTCTGGTTATCATCATAGTTCTCCATAAAGAATTTAGGTGAAGCATCCTACATCCTAGGGATGAAGATCTATAGGGATAGATCTAAAAGGATGCTTGGTATATCCCAATCTACGTACATAGAAACTGCGCTGAAGAGGTTCAGCATGAAGAATTTCAAAAAGGGCTATCCTCCGATAGGCCAAGAAATTTCTCTCTCTAAGAAAGATTGTCCGACAACTCCTGAAGAGAGAGAGCTTATGAGTAGAATTACATATGCTTCGACAGTGGGGTCTATTATGTATACAATGATATGTACGAGACTAGACGTGGCATACTCACTAGGAGTAGTGAGCAGATACCAGTCTGACTTTGAAGAAAATCACTGGAAGGTGGTTAAAATCATCCTTAAGTATTTGAGAAATACTAAGGACCAATGGTTAGTTTATGGTGAGTTAGATCTGAAGCTTGTGGGGTTTATAGACTTCAGCTTTTAATCTAATCATGATGATAGTAAAAATATGTTGGATATATCTATACTCTAAATAGTGGAGCCATCTGTTGAAAAAATTTTAAGCAGCATATAGTGGCTGACTCTGTTTGCGAAGTAAAGTACATGGTAGCATCAGATGCTGCAAAGAAAGCTATGTGGCTGAGGAAGTTCATTATCGAGCTTGAAGTAGCACCTTCCATTGATGGTCTAGTTTTGCTCTACTACAACAGCACTGGTGCCATAGCTCAAGCAAAGAAATCAAAGGCACACCAGTGAATAAAGCACATTCTACACCGCTTCCATTTGGTCTATAAGATCATGAATCGTGGTGACGTCAACCTTCAAAAGATCGATGGAAAGAAGAACCTAGCCGACCCCTTCACTAAAGCCCTAGCAATCAAGAAGTTTGACAACCATAAGTCGAAGATGGGTATTAGATACTGTGCCGAGTGGCTTTAGGACAAGTGAGAGTTGTCGAGAATTGTGTCTCAAATCTAATCGTCAGCCTATTGATATTTGAGATATTATAATTGATTTATTAATTAATAAAAATATTTTGGCATCTTTTTCATCACAAGTTTACATCTTTTAATAAACTCCATTGTTATGATGAAGTCCTTGAAACTATTTAGTTTCGATAAAAAGAGAATTTATCGATTAGTCCTTAAATTTGTTCATGACCAAATGATAGGTTGTTAATTAGGACGACAGTATCTATCGAGCATAGGTCGCTCTGTGCCATATAGGTTGGTTATCCTCTTAACCAAAATGTGTGGAGACACTGGAATGGCATATAGGTAAGATGTATGAGTACATTGTCATTGAACGTGACCAACTCTTGAGCATTCTACTATCGAGAATGTCTCTAATGGGATATAGGTATAAGTATCCCATTGACTTAAGATCACCTCAGTTACTTGCAAGCAACTCACTGTGCTTTGGTATCGGGCTAACTGAATTTTTAATTCAGTAATGGAAGGCTTCAGGGCATAGCCAAGTACTTACAAAATTGGAGTGTGATTAAGATGGAATTGACCACTCCAAGAGTTGGAGAAGAATGTATCACTGTATTTTAATATAGCAAAATCTTGGTCAGAGTAATCCATCAGATGGATTTGATATTTTGAAATACAATGCGGACAACCTGATCAGAGTTGACAGTTGAACTCTGATGTGTCCTACGAGCATTGTGGTCAAGGGGATGAATTATATGGAAACTATATCTACATGGGTTCTAAGGATGGTGTTCTTCAACCTATCCGACCATCGAATATCATTGCTAGATGATCACTTTGAT
This sequence comes from Cocos nucifera, assembly GCA_006176705.1. NCBI lineage: Eukaryota > Viridiplantae > Streptophyta > Magnoliopsida > Arecales > Arecaceae > Cocos > Cocos nucifera. Next base: position 104,085 of record QRFJ01002394.1, read on the forward strand.
TGATACCGAAATTTATTTTTATACTACTGGCTTAAGTTCGGTCCTATGAGGTCACACACATTAGAGCTTATGATCTGTTCGGATGGTTGATCAATGATTAAGAATCATTCTAGGATGAGACAATCAATATGATTGATGTTTAACCTAGTACATGTGTTGCAGGAGGATCGATTAGCAATTGGATTGCTAATTAGCTTAATTTGATTAAGGCAACAGTCTGAAATTAAATCTAATTAAATATGATTTAATTAGATTTAGTTTGGGATTGATTGGATCAAGTCCAATTGGTTTATTGGATAAGCCAAGTGCAAGGAAGAACTAGTCCTAGTCTAACTAGGACTCGGATTAACCCATTTTTGTAATTTGATTAGAAAATAAATTAGAATAAAATCTAATTAAATCTAATTTAAATAAGTTCTTAAATAACTTAGGGCCTTATTTAATTGGGTTTGTTTAATCTTGATTTTATTTGGTTAAAAGATCTTGTTTGACCAAGTCAAAATAGGAGTCCTAGTGTGACTTGGACTCCCTATCTCCTTGCACCACCTTGGTCCTAATGCCCCCCATACCTATTTTTTAGGTATTTTTTATTGAAAATCCCTTTCTTCTTGATTTTCATGTCCCCTCTCTCCCTCTAAGTCATATTTGGATGTTTGGTGGAAGACCAAGTCAAAGGAGGAATTGGTTTTGCTTAGGATTCTATAAGATAGAAACCTTGTTGACCAAAATATCTTTCCTTGAGTGACACCCCCTCTATTAATTAATTATTCTCTTATTCTATAAAAATAATCTCCTATATTGTGCACCCTTCCTTGCTGGTCCACTCTAAAAATTATGGAGGAGGCACCCAAGAGTTGGGCGCCCCAACAACTTCCCATGTTTGGATATTCCTAGTGTAGAAATTTGACCTAACTTGGACTCTTGCTTTTTCCTATTTATTGGATGAATTTTGTTTTGATTTTTCTATGAAATATAGAGCTTTGGGAGAGGTTTGGGGTGTGAAAATATCAGAGGAGGAGGGTCCTTGGGCATGGCAGTTTCATAGGCACCAACCTAGATGTCTAGGTGAGGAAAAAGAGAAGAAGAAGAGGGTCTTCTTCTAAGGCTGTTTTATTTTCAATCTCTCCTACTTTCTTTTGAGTTTTTTTGAGAGAGCCTTAGATTATCAAACTCTCATCTTCTTTCTCATATTTTTGAAGTCTAAATTTTGAAGAAGGAAGCATCGGATCGACCATCGAAGAAGGATTAACACAGTACCACCATGCTATGCTGATTTCCTGCATCATTCTTCAAATCAGAGATCGTACGCTCGTGTGGATGACTCCTAGAGGCTAGACATGTGTGTGGCTCGTAATTTCATACTCAAGCCTAGATCAGTATGTTAGAATGTCTAAACTTGCTCAGATAATAGTTGTGATCTATAAACATCATACCTGCTTTTAATGTAGTGTAGATCTAGGTTGATTTGATCAACCTTTTTCTTTCTTATTTGATTTTAATTTTTTATTTAATATCTTGCCATAATCATGTAATAGATCTGAGATCTAGGTGTTTACATAATTATTTAAATAAATTTTAGATTTTTTTAAGTCTTCCACTGGAAGATCTTGAAAAAATTTTAAGATCTACCTGTAAAATCCTAGATTTGGTTCTTGTGTATCATATGAGGACCAAGCACATTGATATCAGATACCACTGAATCAAAGAGCTAGTGGATGATGGTGAAGTGGAGCTGGTGAATGTTTACACCAAGAAAAATCCAACTGATATGCTAACAAAGGTAGTTCCATGAAATAGTTTTCATAATTGTATGGTACTGATAGGGCTAATGGATAGAGCTAAGTTCATAAGAACTTGGGAGCACCAACACGGAGATTATAAGCTCAGGTATGGTGCTTTCAAGCATTGAAAGTTGGTGGAGAGAGAGCAAAGAATGAACGGAACCAAACATTAAAGAGCTTCAATCAATGCTTTAATCAAACTAGCTCGATTTCTGTCAGAGTTGTTAGATATGTGTGTCCTAGAAGCCAGAATTGGCTGACACTTGTAATACACTTCTAAGAGCAAAATTATAATTTTAACTATAAATAATAAAATAATTATTTTCTATCACATATGTGTATTTAGTGTCTGTGATACATCCCTTGAGTTAATGGTAATGATAATTCTTATTTTCAAGAGTTGAAAATTTAAGACAAGAATTTTCATTATTAACTCATAAAATGCTCCTGACCGTAGGATCATCATGATGATGGTGATTGATCCAAAATGTTAGTGTACAATTGCTTCTTTATAGTAGATGAGTCTTGAGTCTACGGTGTAGGGACACCAAAGCGAGAGTATAGGTACCCGTTAGAGAACGAGGGCACTGAGCGTGACTACCTTAAGTAGTTATAAGAAAGTCTACCTTCTTGTCGATGACTGACTAGAAGCTGTAGTAGTGTGCCTGGTTCTTTGACCTGAGATGCATTGGCAGTTCACCTTAAGGGTGTTATAGTTTGACTACACCATGACTCGATCTCCTAGTCATTCAGAATTCGGAGGTGTATGTTGGCTGTAGCATGTTCATTATAGAAATTAGATTGCACCAAAAAGGAATCTATCTACCTCGGTGGATGAGGAGCAGTCCTATAATGATCATGAGAATCAAGTCCATAAACCCATGGCCATGGCAGAGAGTGAAATAATAGAAAGATTTTCTATTAAGATTTTCACATCAGACTTGAATCAAATGATTAAATCATATGATAGAAATTAGGGTTTGACGGGTTCACCTTAATCCTAATTTGATCGGGGCTTAAGATAGAAGAACTTAATCACACAAGTAGCTACATTGAGAGGTTTATTTTCAGTTTTGATGGGTTGCCACCATATACTGTTAGGTATCACTAGTGGATTTTGGGAGCAATTAGAATGATTTAGATGATCGATCATCTCAGTTGCCTGAATCAGAAGAGTTTTGATCCATCAAAAGAAGTTTTGATGATCTCGATCATAGGGATCATGACATATTCCATTATCATACAAAACTAAACCTAACTGGATCATACAAATAAGGATTTGGATTTGGACATCATCAATTGGACTAATTCAGTTCAATTGATTTGAATTAGATTCAATTAGGTTCAAGAAAATCGTGCTAGCACATGATTGAGCCTAACATTCTCCTTTTTCCATCATTAAATGTTTTCTCGATCGAGCCAAATGAGTTTGTGCTCACTCAAGTACCTTTACCTGGTCTAACTGGAGCTTGTCCAGATTAGAAAAGGGTTGTCTTAATTTATGAGATAAATTTGAGACAACACCTGCCATTTTTCATCACCTGCTAATTCTTGTCCTTTGACTTTGGTCAAACGTTAACCTTTGACCCTTGGACATCTACCCATGTGTCATGCACTTATTGGAGAGTAAATAAGGACTTGTCCCCTTATTGGATTTTGGAAGAAAGGGGTGCATGCCTTGGATGGCGTGCGCCCATGGATAGGGATGCTGGAGTTCCATACGGATGGGACTCTAGGTTGCTTCTTGGATTCAAACTAGATGACCCTCACCTATAGCCTTTGACTAGTCTTAGGTGCCACCTAAGGATGAATCTATTGGTCTCTCATCTGATTAGATCAAGTGATGTCATCCCACCAATCAGATTTAGATATGATTGCACGAAGCAATGTGATTGGTCGGGGTGATGTGGCACTGCGTGGTGCAGTAGAGTCTATATAAAGACCTATCTGCGCCCAACTTTCATGGAACATTCTCCTTGCTATGCCCTAAGGCTGCCCCTCTCCCTCCTCCATACCACCTTTTTTATCCTCTCTCTCCTCTCCATGCCCAAGGATAGTTGGGCTTTAGATTAGTATAATTCAAGTAAGAATAGGCTAATGAGAAAGGAAGAAGGCAGCACTGCTGCAGAGACGACAGCAGATCTTGGAAAGGAGTTTCGAAGATCCTCCAAATTAGATCCAGATCTTATTTTTAGAAACATGATAAAAAAAGAGAAGATTTCTAGATCTAGTCTGAGTAGATATCGGTAGAGGTCAGACGCTTGTGTGGCTAGATCCAGAACCTCAGGCCATCAACAGATCATCAACGGATAATTGGATTACCCATATCAAGGTAAAACTAATATAGATTTAATTTAATTTAATTTTTTAATTTATTAAATCATAAAATTAGATCTAAAAAATGTTAGATCTAATTTGGATCTAAGAAAAATTTTTTAAAATATGCCTCTTGATCCAATCAGATTTGAACGAACCTGATCCGGGAAATCAGGATTTTTCCTTCAACTGGTATCGGAGCCAGATTCCATAAAATTTATTTAGATCTGATTTAATCTAATAAATTAATGATTTTAGATATCACATGAGATATGATTAGATTAAAAATTAAAAAATTAGAAAATTAAAATTAATTAATCTAGATCTAATATGTATGAGATACATAACCAGACTAGGAATAGAATTGTTCTATGTGCAGTCTAGTATAATCATAATTTTTATTTGATTAAATATAATTTTGAGATTTATTGATTTACTATTTTTTGATCTTATAAATATTATAATTAGATCTAAAAATAGAAAATAAATTAAATTTAATTTATTCATATGTGATATGATAGTCGCATGTTTAGACTAGTTGTAAAATAGTTCTATAATTAGATCAAGATTAAATTTTATTTGATGAGATCAAATTTAAATTTAGTTTTTTAGATAGTTATGAGATAATTCAGATCTAAAAAACATCCATGATATGATGCATACAAATCATGTTTTAATTAGATTAATTTTCTTATATGAGATATATACTTAGATCTAATTAGTTTTTGTAGATTAGTTGTATTTCTGATTAAGGCATTCCCTTGGGCAATCCGATCATAAGAATAAAGTAGGGTTTAAAGACCCTCTCCTTTCATTCGATGGGGTGTTCTTATGATGTGTTGGGGTGCCGCGCATGAAGAAAAATCTTGATTTTCTTGGTCAGGTTCATTCAGATCTGATTAGATCGAGAGGCATATTTCAAAAATTTTCTCTCAGATCTAGATCAGATCTAATACTTTTTCAGATCTAATTTATGATCTGATAATTAAGAAAATAAAGCTAAATTAATTTTGAATTAATTTTTCCTTGATTCTGGGCAATCTGATTACCCATTGATGATCGTGCCAAAGCCCTGAGGTTCTGGATCTAGCAACGCAAATGCTTGGCCTCTACCGATATCCACTCGGGCTGGATCTAGAGATCTTCTCCTTTTCTTTTTTTTCTTCAAAAATTAGATCTAGATCTGATTTGAAGGATCTTCAAAATTTTTTCTGAAGATCGCCCGTCGTCTCTGCAGCAGTGCTACCTTCTTTCTTTTTCGTCAGTCTTTCCTTGCCTGACTCGCACTAATCAGAAGGCCCAACTTCCTTGGGCGTGGAGAGGAGAGAGAGGGCCAGATGGTGGCATGGAGAAGGGAGAGGGGCAGCCTTAGGGCATGGCTTGGAAGAGAGGTTTTTAAAAGTGGGCGCAGATAGGGTCTTTTTATAGACTTTGCTGCACCATGCAGTGCTGCATCACCCCGGCCAATCATGTTGCTTCATGCAATCAGATCTAAATCTGATTGATGGAATGACATCATCTGATCCAATCAGATGAGAGACCCATAGGTTCATTCTTAGATGGTGCCTAAGATTGGTCAAAGTAGATACCCAAGGGCCACCTAAGTAGAAACCAAGAAGCAACCTGGAGTCTTATCGGTATGGGACTCCAGCATCCCTATCCATGGGCGCACGCCATCCTAGGCATGAAACCCCTTCTTTCTAATTTTTAGAGAGGGGATAAGCCCCTATCTGCTCTCCAATAAGTGCATGACACATGGGCAGATATCTAAGGATCAAAGATCAATGTTTGACCAAGTCAAAGTACGAGAATTAGCAGGTGACAAAAAATGGTAGGTGTTATCTCAAATTTATCTCATAAATTAAGAAAACCCTTTTCTAACTTGGACAAGCTCCAGTCAGACCAGGTAGAGGTACTTGAGTGAGCACAAACTCATTTGGCTCAGTCGAGACAACTTTTAAGATAGAAAAAGGAGAACGTTAGGCTCAATCGTGTGCTAGCATGATTTTCTTAAACCTAGTTGAGTCTTATTCAAATCAATTGAATTGGATTAGTCCAATTGATGATATCTAGATCCAAACCCTTGTTTGTGTGACCCAGTTAGGTTCAGTTTTGTATGGTAATGAGACATGTCATGATCTCCATCATTGACATCATCAAAACTTCTTTCGATGGATCAGAACTCTTTTGATTCAGACAACTTAGAATGATCGATCATCTAAACCATTTTAATTGCTCCCAAAATCCACCAGTGACACCTAGCAGCATATGGTGGCAACCCATCAAAACTGAAAATGAACCTCTCGGTGCAGCTACTTGTGTGATTAAGTTCTTCTATCTTGAGCTCCGATCAGATTAGGGTTAAGGTGAACTGGTCAAACCCTAATTTCTATCGTATGATTTAATCATTCGATTCAAGTTCGATTGTGGAAACCTTAATAGAAACTCTTTCTATTATTTCATACTCTTTGCCATGGCCATGGGCTTATGGACTTGATTCTCATCATCATCATAGGGCTGCTCCTCATCCACCGAGGTAGACAGTTCCATCTTGGTGCAATCCAATTCCTACAATGAACATGCTATAGCCAACATACACCTCAGGGTTCCGAATAGTTAGGAGACCGAGTCATGGTGTACTCAAACTATAATACCCTCAAGGTGAACTGCCGATGCACCTCAGGTCAAAGAACCAGACACACCACTGCAGCATCGAGTCTGTCATCGATGAGAAGGTAGACTTTCTTATGACTACTCGAGGTGGTCATGCTCAGTGCCCTCATTTTCTAACGAGTACCTGTACTCTCGCTCTGGTGTCTCTACACCGTAGACTTAAGACTCATCTACTATAAAGAAGTGATTGTACACTAACATTCTAGATCAATCATCATCTTATGATGATCCTATGGTCAGGAGCATTTTATGAGTTAATAATGAAAATTTTTTTCTTAAATTTTCAACTCTTGATAATAAGAATTATCATTACCATTAACTCAAAGGATGTATTACAGACACTAAATACACATATGTGATATAAAATAATCCATTGTATTATTTGTAGTCAAAATTATAATTTTGCCCTTAGAATTGTATTACAAGTGTCAGTCAATTCTGGCTTCTAGGGCACTCATATCTAACAAATTCCCACTTGACCTAAAGCCAATAGGCTACAAATCTAAGTCCCATCTTTTTAAGGTGGGCTTCGATCTTCTGCTGGCCCAATGGCTTTGTAAGCGGGTCCACCGCATTATCTATAGAGTCGACTCTCTTGACCTCGATGTAACCCTTCTCGAGGTAATCATGGATAAGGTGGTATCGCTGAAGGGAAATCCTGATTTCCCGGTCCAGATTCGTCCAGATCTGATTAGATCAAGAGATATATTTCAAAAATTTTCTCTTGATCTTAATTAGATCTTGATAAGTTTCAGATCTGATTATTATTATTTTAATAAATAAAATAAAATAAGATAAATTAAATCAAATTTAATTTACCTGATTTGGGTAATCCTATTACCCTGTAGATGATCCTGATTGCAGTGGAAGGTTCTGGATCTAAGCCACGCAAGCGCCTGGCCTCTACCGGTATCCACTTGGGTTGGATCTGGAGATCCTCTTCTTCTCTATCACACCTCCAAAAATCAGATCTGGATCTGATCTGGAGGATCTTCAAAACTCTTTTGAAGATCTGCAGTCATCCTTTTGCAGCAGCGCAGCCTTCTTGCTTTTGATCGCCTTTCCTTGATCTGAATCGCACCAATCTAAATCCAAAACACTTTTGGACGTGGAGAGCAAGGGGAGAAGAGACTATGGCATGGAGAAGGAGGGGAGAGGCAGCCTTGGGGCATGGGAAATCTCTCTATCACTTTTTTTTTTTAGGGTTGGGCGCAGGGTCTTATTTATAGACCTCTTGTGATCCAACTCCTCTTCTTCTCAACCAATCACAACCCTTTGTGAAATCAGATCTAAATCTGACGGTTGGAATACAGACCCCTGGATTCCTCCTTAGAGGGTGCCTAAGACCAGTCAAACTAGATTCTTGGTAGGACTCTGATTGGAATCCAAAAGGGAGGTGGAGTCCTTGTCCAACAAGGACTCCTAGGCGCCTCCTACTTGGGCTCACGCCACCCTTGGCGTGCGCCCTTCTCCTTGCCAGGTTCTGGCAGGGGGACAAGCCCCCACCAGCTCTCCAATAGGTGCATGACATGTGGTCAAAAGTAAAAGGGTCAATGGTCAATGTTTGACCAGTCAAAGGTAGACTTTTGACCAAAGTCAAAGAACAAGAAATGGCAGGTGACCAAAAATGGCAGGTAATGTCTTACAAATAAGACAATCTATTCTGACTTGGACAACCTCCAGTCAGACCATATGAAGGCCTCTGATTGAGCACAAACTCCTTTGGCTCAGTCAGGACAACTTATTTGTGATAGTAAAAGAAGAACGTTAGGTTCAATCGAGTGCTAGCACGATTTCCTTGAACCTAATTGAATCTCATTCAGATCAATTGAACTAGATCAGTTCAATTGATGATCACCAGATTCAAACCCTTGTTTGTGTGACCCAGTTAGGTTTAGTTCTGTATGGTAATGGGATATGTCATGATCTCTATCATAGACATCATCGAAACTCCTTTCGATGGATCAGAACTCTTCTGATTCGAACAGCTAGAATGATCGATCATCTAAATCATTCTAATTGCTCCCAAAATCCACCAGTGATACCTAGCAGTATATGGTGGCAACCCATCAGAGCTGAATGCGAACCTCTTGGTGCAGCTACCTGTGTGATTCAGTTCTTCTATCTTGATCCCCGATCAGATTAGGGTTATGGTGAACTCGTCAAACCCTAGTCTCTGTCATATGATGTAATCATTCGATTCGAGTCCAATGTGAAAATCTAAATAGAAACTCTTTCTATTATTTCACTCTACCATGGCCATGGATTTTTGGACTTGATTCTCATGATCATCATAGGGCTACTCCTCTACCACCGAGGTAGATAGATCCCATCTTGATGCAATCCAGTTCCTACAATGAACATGCTATAGCCAACATACACCTCAGGGTTCCATATGGCTAGGAGACCGAGTAATGGTGTAGTCAAACTATAACACCCTCAAGGTGAACTGCTGATGCATCTCAGGTCAAAGAACCAGACACACTACTGCAGCATCGAGTCAGTCATTGATGAGAAGGTAGACTTCCTAATGACTACTCGAGGTGGTCACGCTCAGTGCCCTCGTTCTCTAACGAGTACCTGTACTCTCGCTCCGGTGTCTCCACACCGTAGACTCAAGACTCATCTACTAAAGAGAAGCGATCGTACACCAACCTTCCGGATCAATCACCATCCTCGTGATGATCCTATGGTCAGGAGCTGTTTATGAGTTAATAATGATTATTCATGTCTTAAATTTTCAACTCTTGAAAATATGAATTATCATTACCATTAACTCAAAGGATGTATCACAGACACTAAATACACAGGTGTGATAGAAAATAACCCATTTCATTAATTATAGTCAAAATTACAATTTTGCCCCTAGAAGTGTATTACAAGTGTCAGCCAATTCTGGCTTCTAGGGCACATATATCTAACAATCTCCCACTTGTCCTAAAGCCAATTGGCTACAAGTCTAAGTCCCATCTTCTCAAGGTGGGCTTCGATCTTCTGCTGGCCCAACGGCTTTGTAAGTTGGTCTGCCACATTATCTGCGGAGTTGACTCTCTTGACCTCAACGTAACCTTTCTCAAGGTAATCGCGGATGAGATGATATCGCCGCTCTATGTGCTTGGACTTCTGGTGAGACCTCGGCTCCTTAGCAAGGGCTATGGCGCCATTGTTGTCACAGTAAAGAGGAATGGCATCTGATGGCATTACTCCAATTTCTGCAGCAAACTTTTTGTACTAGAATGCTTTCTTTGCAGCCTCTGATGCAGCTATATATTCTGCTTCCATGGTGGAATCTGCTATCACAGTTTGCTTGAAACTCTTCCAGCTAACAGCTCCACCATTGCACACAAACAGACTTCCAGATGTCGACTTTCGATCATCTATATCAGACATGAAGTCCGAGTCTGTGTATCCTTGAACTTGGAGTTCTCCATTACCAAAGACCAACATCATATCCTTAGTTCTTCTTAAGTACTTAAGGATACATTTCACAGAAGTCCAGTGTTCTTCACCTAGATTTGACTGATATCTGCTTGTGACACTCACAGCATGGGCTATATCAGGTCGTGTACATAGCATGGCATACATGAGGCTCCCTATTGCAGAAGCATAAGGGATCTTGCTCATGCGTTCTATTTCCTCAGGTGTGATGGGGCACATCTTCTTGGAAAGATGAATACCATGTCTGAAGGGTATTAATCCCCTCTTAGAGTTTTCCATACTAAACCTCTTTAGTACTTCCTCTATGTACATCTTCGGTGAAAGTCCTAGCATCCTATTCGGTCTATCCCTATAGACCTTAATTCCTAGAATAAAGGATGCTTCACCTAGGTCTTTCATGGAGAACTCCTTGGACAACCACATCTTGACTGATGTCAACATGGGAATATCATTCCCAATAAGGAGGATGTCATCCACATACAGTACGAGGAAGACAACAGCGCTCCCACTGACCCTTTTGAAAACACATGGTTCTTCTTCGTTTTTGATGAAACCAAACTTTTTGATCACATCATTGAAACGAGTGTTCCAGCTCCGAGATGCTTGCTTAAGTCCATATATGGACCTTTGCAGCTTGCAAACCTTGTGATCAGTATCACTGGATGTGAAACCTAGCGGCTGTTCCATATAGATATCTTCCTCAAGATATCCATTTAGGAATGCTGTTTTCACATCCATTTGCCATATTTCATAATCGAAATAGGCTACAACAGCAAGCAATGTGCGGATGGATTTTAGCATAGCTACTGGGGAAAAGGTATCCTGATAGTCAATGCCTTCACGTTGACTATAACCTTTTGCCACCAGTCTAGCCTTGAATGTCTCCACATTCCCATCTACACCAATCTTTCTCTTGAAGATCCATTTACACCCAATAGGTACTATACCTTCTGGTGGATCTACCAAGGTCCAGACTTGGTTTGAGTGCATCGAGTCAATTTCTGACTTCATTGCCTCAAGCCATTTCTCGGAGTCGATATCTGATATCGCCTCGTTGTAGGTTTTGGGATCATCACCATGAGCACCATTACCTATGAGGAACATTTTCTCTACATCCTCTGAAATAATACCTAAGTATCTTTCAGGGGGACGGAAAACTCTTTCCGATCTACGAGGTGGAGGAGGTAGTGTTCTTATTGGCTCAACCAGATTTGGTTCCACTTGGTCCTTAGCTCGTTCTGCTTGTGAGACTTTCTCATCAAGCTTAATCTGCTTTCCAATGCCACTATCTTGAATAAACTATTTTTCAAGAAATATGGCATGTCGACTCACAAGATACACATACCCATACCCTTGTTTATGAGTTAATAATGATTATTCATGTCTTAAATTTTCAACTCTTGAAAATATGAATTATCATTACCATTAACTCAAAGGATGTATCACAGACACTAAATACACAGGTGTGATAGAAAATAACCCATTCATTAATTATAGTCAAAATTATAATTTTGCCCCTAGAAGTGTATTACAAGTGTCAGCCAATTCTGGCTTCTAGGGCACATATATCTAACAATCGCCTCTCCATATGCTTGGATTTTTTATGAGACCTTAGCTCCTTAGCTAGGGCTATAGCGCCATTGTTGTCGCAGTATAGAGAAATGGGATCTGAAGGCATCACTCCAATCTCTGCGGTAAACTTCTTATACCAGAATGCCTCCTTCGTAGCTTCTGATCCAGCGATATATTCTACTTCCATGGTGGAATCTGCTATCACTGTCGGTTTGGAACTTTTTCAACTGACAGCTCCATCATTGCACATAAATAGACTCTCAGATGTCAACTTTCGATCATCTACATCGGACATAAAGTCCGAGTCTGTATACCCCTGGACTTGGAGTTCTCCATTACCAAAGACCAGTAACATATCCTTAGTTCTTCTCAAGTACTTAAGGATACATTTCATAGAAGTCCAGTGTTCTTCATCTGGATTCAACTGATATCTTCTCGTGACACTCACGGCATGGCTATATCAGGTTGTGTACATAACATGTCATACATGAGCCTCTCTATTGCTGAAGCATAAGGGATCTTGCTCATGCATTCTATTTCCTCAGGTGTGCTAGGGCACATCTTCTTAGAAAGATGAATGCCATGCCTGAAGGATACTAAACCCCTCTTAGAGTTTTCCATACTAAACCTCTTTAGTACTTCCTCTATTTACATCTTCTATGAAAGTCCTAGCATCCTATTCGGTCTATCTCTATAAACCTTAATTCCTAGAATAAACGATGCTTCTCCTAGGTCATTCATGAAGAATTCTTTAGATAACCACATTTTAACTATGGTCAACATGGGAATATCATTTTCGATAAAGAGGATGTCATCCATGTACAATACGAGGAAGATAACAGCGCTCCCACTGACCTTGTTGAAGACACATGGCTCCTCCTCTTTTTTGATGAAACCAAACATTTTGATCACATCATTAAAATGAGTGTTCCAGCTCTGAGATGCTTGCTTAAGTCCATATATGGACCTTTGCAGCTTGCATACCTTGTGATCATCATCACTGGATGTGAAACCTAGCGACTGCTCCATATCGATATGTTTCTCAAGATATCCATTTAAGAATGTTGTTTTCACATCCATTTGCCATATTTCATAATCAAAATAGGCTGCAACAGCAAGCAATGTGCGAATGGATTTTAGCATAGCTACTGACGAAAAGGTATTCTGATAGTCAATGCCTTTGTGTTGACTATAACCTTTTGCCACTAATCAAGCCTTGAATACCTCCACATTTCCATCCACACCAATCTTTCTCTTGAAGATTCATTTACACCCAATAGGTACTATACCTTCTGGTGGATCTACCAAGGTCCAAAATTGGTTTGAGTGTATCGAGTTAATTTTTAACTTCATTGCCTCTAAGCATTTCTCGAATTTGATATCTGATATTGCCTCATTATAGATTTTGGGATCATCACCATGAACCCCATTGCCTATGAGGAACATTTCCTCTACATCCTCTGAAATAGTACCTAAGTATCTTTTAGGAGAACGAAAAACCCTTTCCGATCTATGAGGTGGAGGAGGTAGTGTATGGATTGGCTTAATCTGATTTGGTTCCATTTGATCCTTAGCTCATTGCTCTTGTAAGACTTTCTCATCGAGCTTGATCTGCTTTTCAATGCCGCTATCTTGAATAAACTATTTTTCAAGAAAAATGGCATGTCGACTCACAATCATATTGTGATCTTCTGGAATGTAGAAATAATATTCTAATGACTCTTTAGGATATCCTATGAATTGAGCTCTAAAGGACCTAAAGTCTAACTTGTTTGTTTGTTGTCTTTTGACGTGAGCCGGACAACCCCAAATTCTAAGATAACTCAGACTTGGTCTTTACCATGCCGTATCTTATATGGTGTGGTAGGAACGGTTTTAGAATGAACCCTATTCAGTAGGTAAATTGTAGTTAACAAATAGTATCCCCAAAGAAAATCAGGGAGGTTTGTGAAGCTCATCATGGTTCGGACCATATCTAATAGGGTCATGTTCCTCCATTCTGAAACTCCGTTGAGTTGAGGTATTTCTGATGGAGTCCATTAAGAGACTATGCTATTTTCTTTGAGATAGTCTAGGAATTCCCGACTAAGGTATTCACCTTCTTGATCTGATCGAAGAACCTTAATGGATTTTTCAATTTGCTTTTCTACTTCATGTCTGAATTCTTTGAACTTTTCAAACACTTCAGACTTGTGTCTCATAAGATACACATACCCATACCTTGATAAATCATCGATAAAGGTTATGAAGTAGACTAAATTGCCTCTAGCTGGCACATCGAATGGGCCGCACACATCTGTATGTACTAGGGCAAGAAGATCCATGGCCCTTTCCCCATATCCTATAAAAGGGAGCTTAGTCATTTTGCCATGAAGATAGGATTCACAAATTGGATATGACTCAGAAGTCAATGGACTCAATAGCTCAGTTTTTTCTAATTTGTTAACCCTATCTTTTGCTATATGACCTAATCTTAAGTGCCATAGATACCTATCATTAGGACTATTCCTAGGATGTTTTGATTTTATGGCATTCACATTTTGCTCAAAGTTAAAAATAGATACATCAACATATAACTGATAAAGACCGTTAATAAGGAAACCATTTGCAATTTTATTTCTTTCATAAAGAATGTTACAATGGTCCTTAAGAAAACTAATTACATAGACTTCTAATGCAAGGCAAGAAATAGAAATCAAATTTTTGCTTACTGCAGACACAAAATAACGGTCTTTTAATACTAAGTCTAAACTAGATGGTAGTCGAAGAGGGTATGTTTCCACAGCCACGGTAGCAACCCTTGCTCCATTTTTGATGCATAGGATCATCTCACCATCCCTCAGCCTTCTGATATCCTCAAGACTCTGCATAGAAGTGCATAAGTGAGCACTAGAACCAGAGTCAAGCACCCAACTGGATGCTGAAGAAACCATATGGTTAGACTCAATAACAAGCATACCTCCAGAAGGACTTGCCTCCTTCTTTTTTAGGGTAGCTAGGTAGGTAGGGCAGTTCTACTTTCAGTGGCCATCATTGTTGTAATGGAAACACATTCCTTTGTCAGCGGCCTTCTTCTTTAGCTCTACCTTTTTCTTCTGCCCTCCTTCCACCTTATGCTTTTTTGCAGACTTCTTCTTCTTTCCAAAAGACTTTCTCTTGGAAGAAGTTCGTTCCATAGCAAGTACTGAGCTTTTAGAACCTTTCATGGAAAGCTCAGCAGTAACCAGCATGTTCATAAGTTCAGTCAAGGAGTTTTGAAGCTTATGCATATGGTAGTTCATGATTAACTGCCCAAATGCATCAGTCAAGGATTGTAGAATTATATCATTCTGCAAATCTAAGTCCAACCTCACTCTGAGCTTCTCAAGCTCTTTCAAGTCCTTGATCATCATCAGACAATGATCTTGGACTGACTACCCATCGCACATCTTAGCCTTGAACAGTTATTTAGTGACTTGATACTTGGCTGTGCGACTATGTTCACCAAACATCTCCTGTAGGTGAGCCAACATTTGGTGAGTAGTTCTGATATCTTCATGTTGGCGCTGAAGCTCAACAGACACCGAGCCCAACATGTAGCTCTGGCCTTATTATCTTCATCAGTCAACTTATCCAGAGATGCTCTCTGTTCAGTGGATGGACGAGCTGGTAAGGTGGGAGGGTCCTGATCCAATACATGAGTTAACTTATCATAACCCAACACAATTTTGAAGTTTCGGAGCCAATCCTTATAATTTGGTCGGATCAGTCTATGGGTGTCTAGGATTCATGCTAGTGGGTTGGATGCAGATATTTTCCTGTAGAGAGTCAAAGTTTCTAGTTAGATATTATAATTAAGACTTAACTAATTTGTTTAGAGATTTTATTTTTAAACAAATTAGCTCCCACTATTTTCTCAGATTCCTACACTCCCTCTGTAGAGATGCAAAAATCTCCATGATTACTTATTTCTAGTGGGTGCTACGATCCCACCAACTAACTCATCACCTCATCTAACAATTATTGATGATGGATTAGCCAATGGATGAACAACTCTTATTCAATGATTCTCTAATCAGGTGCATCCAAACTTGGTCTTTGATGAAGAAAAATCCTGATTTCCCAGTCCAGGTTCGTTCAGATCTGATCAGATCAGGAGATATATTTCAAAAATTTTTTTCTTGATCCCAATCAGATCTTGATATATTTCAGATCTGATTCTTATTATTTTAATAAAATAAAATTAAAAGATAAACTAAATCAAATTTAATTTACCTGATCTGGGGTAACCTATTATCTTAGATGAATCCTGAGTTGCTGAAGGTTCTTGGATCATAGCCACGCAACGCGCTGGCCTCTAGCCGCATCCACTTGGGTTGGATCTGAGATCTCTTCTTCTCTATCACACTCCCAAAAATTAGATCTGAATCTGATCTATGAGGATCTTCAAAACTCTTTTGAAGACTGAGCAGTCGTCCTTTGCAGCAGCGCAGTCCTTCTTATTTTTGATCACCTTTCTTTGATCTGAATTCTCACAACCAAGTCCAAAACTCCTTTTGGATGTGAGAGCAAGGGGAGAAGAGACTATGCATGGAGAAGGAGGGGAGAGGCAGCCTTGGGGCATGGGTTTCTCAATTGAACTTCTTCTTTTTATCTGAGGGTTGGGCGCAGGGTCTTATTTATAGACTAAGCGTGATCAACTCCTCTTCCTCCAACCAATCACAACCTTTGTGAATCAGATTAAATCTGATCTGGGGAATAGAGACCCCTGGATTCCTCCTTGAGAGGGGCCTAAGCCAGTCAAGTGGTTCTTAGAAGAACTCTAATTGGAATCCAAAAAGGAGATGGGAGATCCTTGTGCAACAAGGACTCCTAGGCGCCTCCAACTTGGCACATGCTTAGGTGGCGTGCGCCCTTCTCCTTGCTAGGTTCTGGCAGGGAGACAGGCCCCCACCAGCTCTCCAATAGGTGCCATGACATGTGGTCAAAGTAAAGTGTCAACGGTCAACATTTGACAGTCAAAGGTAGACTTTTGACCAAGTCAAAGAATAAGAAATGGCAGGTGCCAAAAATGGCAGGTAGTGTCTTACAAATAAGACAACCTTTTCTGACTTGGACAACCTCCTGTAGACCTATGAAGGCCTCTGTTTGAACCATAACTCCTTTTGGCTCAGATCAGGACAACTTATTTGTGATAGCAAAAAAAAACGTTAGGTTCAACGAGTGCTAGCACGATTTTCTTGAACCTTAATTGAATCTCATTCAGATCAATTGAACTAGATCTAGTTCAATTGATGAATCACCAGATTCAAACCCTTGTTTGTGTGACCTAGTTAGGTCAGTTTCTATATGTAATGGGATATGTCATGATCTCTATCATCGACATCATCGAAACTCCTTTTCGATGGATCAAAACATCTTCTGATTCGAACAGCTAGAATGATCGATCATCTAAATCATTCTAATTGCTCCCAAATACCACGTGACACCTAGCAGTTATGGGTGGCAACCCATCAGAGCTGAATGCGAACCTCTTGGTGTAGCTTACCTGTGTTGATTCAGTTCTTCTATCTTGAGCCCCGATCAGATTAGGTTAAGGTGAACTCCGTCAAACCTAGTCTCTGTCATATGATGTAATCATTCGATTCGAGTCCAATGTGAAATCTAAATAGAAAACTCTTTCATTATATTCACTCTACATGGCCATGGGATTTCTGGACTTGATTCTCATGATATCATAGGGCTACTCCTCTACCACCGAGGTAGATAAGTTCCATCTTGATGCAATCCAGTTCCTACAATGAATATGTCAATAGCCAACATATACCTCAGGATTCCATATGTAGGAGGACCGCGTAATGGTGTAGTCAAACTCTAACAACCCTCAAGGTGACTGCATGCATTCAGTCAAAGAACCAGGACACACTACTGCAGGCATCGAGTCAGTCATTGACAAGAAGGTAGACTCCTAATGACTACTCGAGGTGGTCACGCTCAGTGCCCTCATTCTCTAACGAGTACCTGTACTCTCGCTCCGGTGTCTCCACACCGTGAGTACACATCGTAGCAAGCTTTTCCACATGCTGCTGTCAAAATAGGCTAGCACGATACTGTGTATCCAACCCTCAGTCGAATCCTTGCAAACATGCAAAGATCACCAGTCTCGCACGGCTTTATGATTATGACTAGGCCCTTATAGGTTCTGTGTGAGCTTGTCAGGACAGCCTAACCATTTATATGACGGCCGCACTAAGTAGGTTAAATATTATCGAAATTATATTCTACTGTCTTAAATTATTTTTATACTTTAAACTATGAATATATCTTCTAAATCTCACTTCACCAATATTCTAAACTCAAGGCAGCCGATCATCAGCTCTACCTAAACTATACGAGCATATGCTTGTGACTAGCATAGAATATACTCATCTGCCTATACTTCTACTGGATTTATTAATATCAAAGAATGTTACGTAATTTCGGATTGCTGCCCTGTATAGAAGCTTTGTATTACAAGTTCAGCCCGAATCTCGTTCCCTAGGCTTTGCGATAGGGCAATATACTCTTAACGGACCTGCCAACGTTCTATCTCAAAGTCCAGGATCTCGGCTACCAATCTAACAGTCCCGATCCTTCTGCACAATAGGTGGATTGGCCTCTCGATTGCCTGCTCGAGTTCCCAAGATCAGCGTTTCGTAAGTGGTCTGCCACATTATCTGCGGAGTCGACTCTCTTCGAAATCGACATAAACCCTTCGTTCGAGTAATCGCGGTTTGGGTGGTATCACCGGTTGCTAGGAACTCTTCCAGCACAATAGTCTGCCAGGATGTCGATTTCGATTCATCTATATCGGACATGAAGTCCAAGTCTGTGTATCCCAGGCCAGAGTTCCTCCGTTACAAGACCAGCATCATATCCTTAGTTCTTCTCAAAAGTACGTATATAGTGAACATTTCACAGAGATGTCGCTCGTGTTTCTTCACCTGGCATTTTGCTGATATATGCTGCTCTGTGACAGACTCCTCCATAGCATGGGCTCATGTTCGCCTCGAATACTATCAGGTCCCTGGTGGTACTATAGCGTCGGCATAACATGGAGGTCCACTATTGCAGAATGCATAAGTGATCTGCTCCTTATGCGTTCTATTTCCCCATCAGGATCTGCTCAGATCTGGTGCTGGGCAATTTCTGGAAAGAGATACCATATTTCTGAAACGCGTAACCATCCCTGCACTGCTCCTTAGCGTTAATCTCCTAATATCTACAAATCCTCTTTAGTACTTCTTCAATCACCTCGTACATCTTCAGTGATGCAATAGTCCCCATACTGCCATCCATATTTCGGTTCTATCTCTCTTATTGACTTTAATTCCTTAGAATTAAAGGACTGCTTCACCTACGGTACTTTCATATGGCAGAATTCCTATTGGACAAACCCACATCCGCTTGATTTGAAAGTCAGCATGGAATAATAGATTCCCAAGTAAGCGTAGGTCTTGTCATCTACGTTACCAATACAAACGGAGACAACAGGCGCTTCCACTGACCCTTTTTTTGAAAACACAATGTTCCTCTTCATTTTGATGAAATCAAACGGTTTGGAGCACCAGTCATTTGAACGCAGTGTTCAGCTCCGAGATGACCTTGCTTAAGTCCACTTCATCATGGACCTTTTATGCATGCTAGATCGCAAACCTGTGTGATCCTCTAGGTATTCACACTCGGTAGTCCCTGGTGGGAACCTCAGCGGGCTGTTCCATATAATGATCTTCGCTCAGATATCCATTTAGGGGAATGCTCGTTTTTCAGTCCATTTGCCAGGTATTTCATTATATGTTTGAATCATTATGGCTGCCAACGAGGCAAAGCCAGGCAATTTGTGCGGATTGGACGTATTTAGCATAGAGCTGAATGCTGGCGCAAAAGTATCCTGATAGTCGTGTATGCCTTCGCTCTTGCGGTGGGGTTGACTATCACGTACCTTCCTTTGCGCGACCAATCCTGCAGACCAACTGAATGTCCTCCCACATTACTCGTCCGATTCATGAAACCAATTTCATTCTCGTTTGAAGAAACGCACTTGTAACATCCAATTAGGATACGTATATACTCTTCTGGATGCGACACCATACGGGTTCAGACGCTAGCTTGAGGTGCATCAGAGTCAATTTCTGACTGCATTGCTCTAGCCATTTCTCGGAGACTCTGATATGTCGGGATATCGCATTCCAATTGTTAGGCTTTTGGATCACATCTCATAAGAGCTCACTCGAACATTACGCCGACGCATTTACGAGGGAAACATTCCTTACATCCTCGTGTTGAAACAATACCGTAAGTATCTTTTGATGGGACGAAAAACCCTTTGCGTCTATGAGGTTGGAGGAGTAGTGTATATTGCTCTAACTCTGATTTGGTTCGCACTTGTCCTTAGCTCGTTGTTACCTCGTGTCGTACTAGGCTACTTTCTTCATCGAAAGTCTTGAATCTGCTTTCTCAACATTGTGGCCGCTATCTTGAGATAAAGCTGATTTTTCAAGGAAACGACTATGGCATGTCGACTTACAGCAATCATATTGTGATCTTCTGTCGAAAATGTAGCAATAATTTAGCTTCTATACGTCTTTAGGATATCCTATGAATTGAGCTCTGAAGGACCTAAATCTAACTTGTCCCTTGTTTGTTGTTTTTGACATGAGCCGAAACCGCCAAATTCTAGTAAATCTCACGACCCGATTGTTTTTACCCAATGCCGTATTATCCATGGTTGTACGGCAACGTGTTATTATAGAAGGAACCCTTATCTCCCAGTGAGAGTACACATGGAGTTAACAATAGTTCCCCGAAGAAAATCAGAGGAGGTCTTTGTGAAGCTCATCATGATTCGACCATTCTAATTGAGGTCATGTTCTCCGATTCTGAACCTCGTTGAGTTGAGGTGTTTCCGGGATGGAGTTCCATTGAAGAGACTATGCATTTCCTTTGAGATATCTAGGAATTCCCGACTAGGTATTCACCTCCTGATCTGATCAAGAACCTTAATGGGTTTTTCTATTATTTTTCTACTTCATGTCTGAATTCTTTGAAACTTTTCAAAGCTTCAGACTTGTGTCTCATAAGATACACATACCCATACTTGATACAATCATCGAAAAGGTATGAGTAGACTAAATTGCCTCTTGCCGGCACATCAATGGGCCGCACACATCAGTATGTACTAGGGGCAAGGAGATCTGATGGCCCTCCCATTCCTATAAAAGGGAGTTTGTCCAATTTGCCTGAAACAGGATTCACAATTGGATGTTGACTCAGAAGTCAATGGACTCAATAGCTCATTTTTCTAATTTGCTTACCTATCTTGTCTATATGAACCTAATCTAAGTGCCATAGATATCTTCATTTGGACTATTCCTAGGTCGTTTTGGCATTTTTCCACATTTTTGCTCAAGTTAAATAGGTACATCAATATACTGAAAAAGACCTTAATAAGAAACCATTTGCAATTTATTTCTTTTCATAAAGAATGTTAAATGGTCTTAAAAACTAATCACATAACTTTTTGCAAGCAGAAAAGAAATCAAATTTGCTACTGCAGCACAAAAATAACACGTCTTTCAATAAACTAAGTGTCTAAACTAGAGTGGTAAGTCGCAGAGGGTATGTTCCCCACGGCTACTACAGCAACCTTGCTCCATTACCATGCGTAGGATCCACGTCACCATCCCTCAGCCTCTGATCATCAAGATCCTGCATAGAAGTGCCACAGATGAGCACTAGAACCAGAGTCAAAGCACCCAACGGATGCGAAGAAAACTAGAGTTAGACTCAATAAAGCAACCTCCAGAAGACTTGCCTCTTCTTTTTTCAGGATGCCTAGGTAAAATAGGGCAATTTCCTTTCAATGGCGGCATCATGTTGAATGAAAACACTTCCTTTGTCCACGCCTTCTACTTCTCGACTCTGACCTTCTCTTCTTCTGCTCCTTCCATCTCTTATGCTTTTCATTCAGCTTCTTTCTTTCATAAAACTTTCTTTGAAGAAGTCATCCATAGCAGAACTTGAGCCTTTAGACTCTTTCATAGAAAAGCTCAGCGGTAACCAGCAATGTTCAAGTTAGTCAAAGGTTTGAAGCTTATCATGTTGGTATTCATGATGAATCTGCCCAATGCATCAGTCAAGGATTGAGAATTATATCATTCACAGATCAAGTCCAACTTCTACTCGACGCTTCCTCAAGCTCTTTCAGTCCTTGATCATGCTCAGACATGGATCTGGACTGACTGCCCATCCGACATCTTAGGCCTTGAAAGTCGATTTTAGTGATATTGATAACTTGGCTGCTTCAGACTTGTTCAACCAACTCTCTAAGGTGAGTCCAAACATTGGAGTAGTTCGATATCTCATGTTGGCGCTTGAGTCATCAGACACCGAGCCAACATGAATATCTGGCCTGAATTCTTCATCAATCCATTATTTTCCAGACGCTCTTGTTCAAAGGGATGGACGGCTGGTAATGGTGGGAGAGGCTCCCTGGATCTCTCTCTT
>QRFJ01002395.1:0-102889 GCA_006176705.1 Cocos nucifera
GAGAGATTGCCAATGATTAGATCTAACTTTGTATATGAGATATACGTAAGACTGATACGTTTTGTATATTGAATGTTCCTGATTAAAGGCGTTCTCTTGGCCGTCCGTTCATAAGAACAAGAAAAGGGGTTTAAGCCCTTCTTTTCATTCGATTGGGATGTTTCTTATGATGTGTAGGGGTGCTGCGGTGTTCGTCTTATCAAAAATCTAAACTTACTTCTGCAAAACCCTAGATCCTGAAACCCTAGAATTTATTAAATGCATATTTTTGTTTATGAACCCTACTATTCAAGAATTAAGTTTATGGAATATTATTAGTTCTATAATGAGAATTTCAGATCTAAGACATATTTCTAATACTGGTTTTGGGCTTGGGTAACTCAATTAGGGTCAAACGTTGATCAAAATGTGATCAAGAGTTGGTTAGATGGGATCAACTAAATGCTTAAATTGACCAAGCCTAAAATAGGATTAAGTCTGGGTCCAAGAATCGAGTCACATAAGCAAGACCTAAATTAAGCTCAGAGTTAGAGTCGGATTGTAGGCTAACCCAATTGGTCTGGCTCAACAATATTGGTGTCTAAAAGGTAAGTTTGGCCATGACGACCGATCTGGTTTTTAATTGGAAGCTACTCGATCTGAATGCATTACTATACCGAGTTAATGGCATATTCTCCACGGTCTCACTTACCTTTGGCCCAAATTCTGTTGACACAGTTCTGATCTGAGGTGGTTAATAAATTCAAGCTAACCCAATGCCATAGGTTGTTCCATAATTGTTATGAACTAAAGCCAAGTCTAGTTATAAATGAGACCTGAAAATCAGATACCTCCTAAGAAAAGATTTAAGTCTGAGGTCTTCACCATTGTAGATGTGCCGGGGCCCTCGGGTGATTGTTCTCGGCTGTGAAGTACTAGTGGCTGCAGTTGCAATCGGAAGACGTAACCATATCTATGTAGGCATATGGATGCTATGGGCCGAGATGAGTGGGCTCAATATTTCGGACACGGTGAGAGACCAATTGGAACCCATCTATCAAATGGTGGGCTGACTTAACTAAGAGTTGGGATCAATATTCCGGATACGTGAGATCATGAATAAGAGACCAAGTTTGAGTGCACTCATGATCTGAAGAATAAATTGAACAAGAGTTGTTCACTCATTGGTGCTACGCATCACCAATAACTGTTAGTGAGGTGATGAGTCAGTTGGTGAGACCTGCACCATCCACTAGAAATCATTAGATCGTGGAGATTTCGCATCTCTACAGAGGGAGTTATGGGATCTTCGATGATAAATAGTGATGGAGCTAATTGTTTAAAAATAAATTCTAAATATAATTGTTAAGTCAAAATTATAGTAATCTTTAACTAGAATCCTTTGACTCTCTATAAAAAAATGTCTGCGTCCAAACCCATTGGCACGTATCCCTGGACAAACATAGACTGACCAGATCCAATTAATAAAGATTGCATCACCCGGACTTAACCACAAACTTATCTTTCGCGCGTCTCTCGAGAATTCCAACCCATGTCTCTCTCGCGGACCGGCCCCAGCGATCTCTCCCACATTATCTACCCAGCCCTCCATCTGTTGAAAAGTAGCGTCCTCTGAAAAAATGGATTGACGAAGAGATAGATAAGGCCAATATTACAATGTTGGGGCTTGATGTGTCTGATCAGCTCCAGCGCCAACATGAAGGATATTCTGAGCTGCTCGCCCAAATGTGTGTGCTGCACCTGCGGAGATAATTTGGTGAAGCAGAGTTGCGCACTTGCCAAAGTATCAAAGTCACAAAAGACTTTTTAAGGCGCAAATCGGTTGACTGCGGCAGTCCAGTCCAAGATAAAGATCACAACAAGGACATGGAAGAGCTTAGACGCTCGGTGTGAAGTGGACGACGCAAACGTAGCAATTCAAACATATTGAACTGATGCATATGGAATAATTCATCATGAATTACATGCATAACTTCAGAATTCCTTGGCTGAATTAATGAATATGCTGGTTACCGCTGAGCTTTCTAATGAAAGGTCTAAAGGCTCAGTTCTTGCTATAGAATGGACTTCTTCCAAAAGAAAGTCTTCATTGAAAGAAAAGAAGTCCTAGTGAAAAGCACAAAAGATGGAAAGGAATCAAAAGAAAGAAGGAATAGAACCAAAGAAAAAGGCTGCTGGCAAAGAAAATTTTCATTGCAGAGCGACGGCCATTGGAAGCAGAACTGTCCTACTTACCTAGCCACCTAAAGAACAAGAAGGAAGGTCCTTCTGGAGGTATGCTCGTTATTGAGTCTAACTTATGGTTTCTTCTGCATCCAGTTGGGTCTGACTCTGGTTCTATTGCTCATCTATGCACTTCCATACAGGATCTTGAGGATAGCAGAGGCAGAGGGATGGAGACATGATCCTACGCGTTGGTAATGGAGCAAGAGTTGCTGCAGTAGCCAGGGAACATACCTCTTCGATTACCATCTGGTTTAGACTTAGTTTTTGAAAGAACTGTTATTTTGTGCCTGCAGCTAGCACAGGAATTTGATTTTTTTCATGCTTGCAACAAGAAGGTTAATGTGATCACCTTCTTTAAGGACCATTGTAACATTCTTTATGAAAGAAATAAAATTGCAATAGTTTTCTATTAATGATCTTTATCAGGCTACATATTGATGTACCTGTTCTAACTATTGAGCAAAAACGTGAATGCCAAAACGACCTAGGGATAGTCCAAATGATAGATATCTATGGCACTTGAGATAGGTCATATAAGCAGAAGATAGGATCAACAAATTGGAGAAAAATGGGCTATTGAGTCCATTGACTTCTGAGTCGTATCCAACTTGTGAATCCTGTCTTCAAGGCAAAATGACTAAAACTCCCTTTTGTAGGACATGGGAAGGAGGCCACAGATTCCTTGCCCTAGTACATACAGATGTGTGCGGCCCATTTGATGTGCCAGCTAGAGGCAATTTTGTCTACTTCAATTAACTTTACGCGATGATCGTCTAGGTATGGGTAAGTGTATCTTATGAGATACAAGTCTGAAGCCTTGTAAAAGTTCAAAGAATTCAGACATGAAGTAGAAAAAGCAAGCAGAAATCCATTAAGGTTTTCTTCGATCAGACTCGGAGGAGTGAATACCTTAGCAGGAAATTCCTAGACTATCTCAAGGATAATGGCATAGTCTCTCATGGACTCCACCAGGAATGCCTCAACTCAATGGGGTTTCAAAGAATGGAGAAATCGGACCCTATTAGATATGTTCGATCCATGATGAGCTTCACAGACCTCCTAATTTTTCTTTGGACACTCATTATTAACTTCAATCTATTTACTGAATAGGGTCTCTCTAAAACTGTTCCTACCACACCGTATGAATATGGCATGATAAGCAACCAAGTCTGAGTCATCTCAGAATTTGGGATTGTCCGGCTCATGTCAAAAGAACAAAAGCGGACAAGTTAGAGTTTAGATCCTTCAGAGCTCCGATTCATAGGATATCCTAAAAGAGTCATTAGATACTATTTCTCACATTCCAAAAGACCACAATGTGATTGTGAGTCGACATGCCAATCTTTCTTAAAAAATAGTTTATTCAAGATAGCGGCAATTGGAAAATAGATCAAGCTTGATGAGAAAAGTCTCCAAGCAGAATGAGCTAAGGACCAAGTGGAACCAAATCAGGTTGAGCCATAAGAACACTACCTCCTCCACCTCGTAGATCGGAAAGAGTTTTCCATCCCCCTGAAAGATACTTAGGTATTGTTTCAGAGGATGTAGAGAAAATATCCTCGTAGGTAATGGTGCTCATGGAGATGACCCCCAAAAACCTACAACGAGGCGATATCAGATATCGCTCCGAGAAATGCTAGAGGCAATGCAGTCAGAAAATTGACTCGATGCACTCAAATCAAGTCTGGACCTTGTAGATCCACAGAGAGTATAGTACCTATTGGATGTAAATGGATCTTCAAGAGAAAGATTGTGTGCAGATGGGAATGTGGAGACATTCAAGGCTAGACTAGTGGCAAAAGGTTATAGTCAATGCGAAGGCATTGACTATCAGAATACCTTTTCTCTAGTGGCTATGCTAAAATCCATCCGCACATTGCTTGCTGTTGCAGCCATATTTCGATATGAAATATGAACAATTGACAGTAAAAATGACATTCCTAAATGGATATACTTGAGAAAAGATATCTATATGGAACAGCCATAGGTTCACATCCAGTGATACTGATCATAAGCTTTGCAAGCTGCAAAGGTCCATATATGGACTTAAGCAAGCATCTCGGAGCTGGAACACTCGTTTCAAATGATTGATCAAAATATTTGATTTCATCAAAAATGAAGAGGAACCATGTGTTTTCAAAGGGTCAGTGGGAGCGCTTTGTCTTCCTCGTATTGTACGTGGATGACATCCTCCTTATTGGGAATGATATTCTCATATTGACATCAGTCAAAGATGTGGTTGTCCAAGGAATTCTCCATGAAAGACCTAGGTGAAGCATCCTTTATTCTAGGAAATTAAGGTCTATAAGGGATAGACCGATAGGATGCTAGGACTTTCACAAAAGATGTACATAGAGAAAGTACTAAAGAGGTTTAGTATGGAAAACTCTAAGAGGGATTAATATCTTCAGATATGGTATTCATCTTCCAAAAAGAAGTTGCCCTAAGCACACCTGAGGAAATAGAACGCATGAAGCAAGATCCCTTATGCTTCTTGCAATAGGAAGCCTCATGTATGCCATGCTATGTACAACCACTGATATAGCCCAATGCTGTGAGTGTCACAAGCAGATATCAGTAAAATCCAGGTGAAGAATACTGGACTTCTGTGAAATGTATCCTTAAGTACTTAAGAAGAACTAAGGATATAATGTTGGTCTTTGGTAATGTAGAACTCCAAGTTCAGGGATACACAGACTCAGATTTCATGTCTGATATAAATGATCGAAAGTCGACATCTGGCAGATTGTTTGTGTGCAATGGTGGCACTGTCAGCTGGAAGAGTTTCAAGCAAACGGTGATACCACCCCATCCATGATTACCTCAAAAAGGGTTATGTCGAGGTCAAGAGAGTCAACTCCATAGATAATGTGGCAAACCCACTTACAAAGCCGTTGGGCCAACAAAAAGTTCGAAGCCCACCTTGAGAAGGTGGGACTTAAACTTGTAGCCAATTGGCTTTAGGACAAGTGGGAGATTGTTAGATATATGTGCCCTAGAAGCTAGAATTGGCTGACACTTGTAATATACTTCTAGGGGCAAAATTGTAATTTTGACTAAAAGCAATAAATGGATTATTTTCTATCACATAATGTGTATATTTAGTGTCTGTGATACATCCTTTGAGTTTGGTAATGATAATTCATATTTTCAAGAGTTGAAAATTTAAGACATGAATAATCATTGTCAACTCATAAATTGCTCCAGACCATAGGATCATCAAGAGAATGGTGATGGATCCGGAATGTTGGTGTACAATCACTTCTCTTTAGTAGATGAGTCTTAAGTCTATGGTGTGGAGACACCAGAGTGAGAGTACAGATACTCGTTAGAGAACGAGGGCACTGAGCGTGACCACCTCGAGTAGTCATTAGGGAGTCTATCTTCTCGTCAATGACTGACTCGATGCTGTAGTAGTGTGTCTGATTCTTTGAACTGAGGTGCATCGACAGTTCACCTTGAGGGTGTTATAGTTTGACTACACCATTACTTGGTCTCCTAGCCATATGGAACCCTGAGGTGTATGTTGGCTATAGCATGTTCATTGTAGGAACTGGATGGCATCAAGATGGAATCTATCTATCTCGGTGGTAGAGGAGCAACCCTATGATAATCATGAGAATCAAGTTCAGAAGCCCATGGCCATGGTAGAGTGAAATAATAGAAAGAGTTTCTATTTAGATTTTCACATTGGAATCAAATCGAAAGATTACATCATATGACAGAAACTAGGGTTTGACGAGTTCACCTAAACCCTAATCTGATTGGGGCTCAAGATAGAAGAACTGAATCACACAAGTAGCTGCACCAAGAGGTTCGCATTCAGCTCTGATAGATTGCCACCATATACTGCTAGGTATCACTAGTAGATTTTGGGAGCAATTAGAATGATTTAGATGATCGATCAATTCTAGCTGTTCGAATCAGAAGAGTTCTGATCCATCGAAAGAAGTTTCGATGATGTTGATGATAGAGATCATGACATATCCCATTACCATACAGAATGAACCTAACTGGTCACACAAACAAGGGTTTGAATCTGGTGATCATCAATTGAACTGATCTAGTTCAATTGATCTGAATGAGATTCAATTAGGTTCAAGGAAAACGTGCTAGCACTCGATTGAACCTAACGTTCTTCTTTTGCTATCATAAATAAGTTATCCTGTCTGAGCCAAAGGAGTTTGTGCTCAAACAGAGGCCTTCATATGGTCTGATAGGAGGTTGTCCAAGTCAGAAAAGGTTGTCTTATTTGTAAGTCACTACCTACCATTTTTTGTCACCTTCCATTTCTTGTTCTTTGACTTTGGTCAAAAGTCTACCTTTGATTGGTCAAACATTGACCATTGACACTTTGACTTTTGACCACATGTCATACACCTGTTGGAGAGCTAGTGGGGGCCTGTCCCCCTGCCAGAACATGACAAGGAGAAGGGCGCACGCCACCCTAGGCGTGTGCCCAAGTTGGAGGCGCCTAGGAGTCCTTGTTGGACAAGAACTCCATCTCCGTTTTGGATTCCAATTAGAGTTCTTCTAAGAACCAACTTTGACTGATCTTAGGCGCCCTCTAAGGAAAAATCCAGGAGACTCTATTCCCACCAATCAGATTTATATCTGATTTTCACAAAGGGTTGTGATTGGTTAGGAAGAAAAGGAGTTGGATCATAGCTAGTCTATAAATAAGACCCTGTACCCAACTCAGATTAAAAAAAAAGAAGAGATATGATGAGATCATAGTTTCTCCACGCCCCAAGGCTGCCTCTCCCCTCCCTCTCCATGCCAAACTACCTTCTCCCCTTGCTCTCCACGTCCAAAAGGAGTTTTGGACCTTGGTTGGTGCGATTCAGATCAAAGAAAGGCGATCAAAAGTAAGAAAGCTGCTCTACTGCAAAGGACGACTGCTCATCTTCAAAAAGAGTTTTGAAGATCCTCCAGATCAGATCCAGATCTGATTTTTGGAGGCGTGATAGAGAAGAAGAGGATCTCCAGATCCAACCCAAGTGGATATCAGTAGAGGCCAGGCGCTTGCATGGCTAAGATCTAGAACCTTTCGCTGTAAATAGGATCATCAACAGGGTAATAGGATTACCCAGATCAGATAAATTAAATTTGATTTAATTTATCTTTTAATTTTATTTTATTAAAATAATAAGAATCAGATCTGAAACATATCAAGATCTGATTGGGATCAAGAGAAAAATTTTTGAAATATATCTCTTGATCTGATCAGATCTGAACGAACCTGGACCAAAAAATCAGGATTTTCCTTCATATACACCTCAGGGTTCCATATGGTTAGGAGATCGAGTAATAGTGTAGTCAAACTATAACACCCTCAAGGTGAACTGCCGCGATGCACCTCAGGTCAAAGAACCAGACGCACTACTGCAGCATCGAGTCAGTCATTGACGAGAAGGTAGACTCCCTAATGACTACTCGAGGTGGTCACGCTCAGTGCCCTCGTTCTCTAACGAGTACCTGTACTCTCGCTCCGGTGTTTCCACACCGTAGACTTAAGACTCATCTACTAAAGAAAAGCGATTGTATACCAACCTTCCGGATCAATCACCATCCTCGTGATGATCCTATGGTCGGGAGCAATTTATGAGTTAATAATGATTATTTATGTCTTAAATTTTCAACTCTTGAAAATATGAATTATCATTACCATTAACTCAAAGGATGTATCACAGACACTAAATACACATATGTGATAGAAAATAACCCATTTATTAATTTTAGTCAAAATTATAATTTTGCCCCTAGAAGTGTATTACAAGTGTCAGCTAATTCTGGCTTCTAAGGCACATATATCTAACACATGTCTGATCGTGTGGTTGGTGGAATGATAAATAGTGATGATGTAGATAAGATCTGCAAGTTGATAGAGGATGCTAATATTCCATTGTATTTTAGATATAAAAAAATGATGAAGCTTAAGTTCTTAACCCGATTGTACCATGTAAAATACTCTAATGGGTTCTATAATAATGAAGTGAATTGCATATTATAGCTTTTAGAAGACATTCTTTCAGATAATGTATAAATTCTGAAGAATAATTATAAGGCATCGAAGATTATTAAACAGCCGGGCTTTACTTGCACCAAGATACATGCATGTCTCAATGATTGCATGCTCTATTGGAAGGGGATGCCAATCAAAATGAGTATACAAGGTGTTGTGTATCAAGATAGAAATAAAATAAAGATGGCACATCGATCTGTGTACCTTAAAAATTGATATGGTACTTTTTTTTAATTTTGAGACTATAAAAGTTGTTTATGTCAGTAAGAATATCAAAAGACATGAGATGGTATAAAGAAGAGGGAACAAAAGATGATGCATTGAGGCATCTAGCCGATGGAGAGATATGGTAGAACACTATAAGAAAAATAGGTATTTGCAATAATAATTTATAACAAAATTTATTCTTGTTATAAATTCTATATTTTCTTATAACAAAAAATAAATTGTTGCAAAACCTATAAAAAAATATATTATTTGCAACAATTAGTTATTGTTGTTGCAAAATATTAATTTTTTTTAACAAAATTTTATTTTTATTGCAAAATTTATTATTTTTTTTTACAACAAAAATTAAGTTTGATGTAAATTTATAAAAAATTATTATATAATTAAATTTATTTAAAAAATCACTAAATAAGCTTAGGCGTGGGCTAACATTTGCTTTTTGCGCCCTAAGCCTTCCCGATTCTCCCTAGCCCGCGCCTCAAGCCTTCCCCATTCCCCTTTCCTCTCATTTTTTTCCAAACCTCCAACGAGTTTAGGAGAAAAACCCTCACGGCCGCTCCCTCTCATGATCCTAATCCTCCTCTCCGCCAACGTCGTTCACCCTTGCCGCCGCCGCCACCGCCCAAGATCTTGCAAGCTGCTCACCCTCGCCGCCATTACCGGTCGCCCTCACCGCCACCGCCATTCGCCCAACATCTCGCGAGCCACTCCCCCTCAATGCCACTGCCATTCGCCCTCACCTTCGCTCTCCCTCGCCGTCACCACCGTTTTGCCCGAGGGCTGCTCCTTGTCGTGCTCGCTGCCACCGCCGATCGCGCTTACCACCGTTTCGCCCGAGATCTCACGAGTTACTCCCTATCGCACTCGCCACCACGTGAGCCGCTCCCCCTCGTCGCCACCGTCATTTGCTCCCCCTCGTCGCTGCTGCCATTCGCCTGAGATCTCTTAGGCCGCTGCAGCTCACCGCCACCGCCGTTCGCCCTCACCTTAGCTCCCCCTCGCCGCCGCTGCCGTTCACCCTCACCTTCATTCTCCCTCGTCGCCAGTCGCCTGCGCTGAGCTCGCCTCTCTGTCCAGGTGAACATCCAATAGCTTAAACAAAAAAAAATCCCCAATCAATCAAAAAGAAACGATCTCTATTATTTTATATTATTAGTATATATTTTTATAAAGTTAATTAGTTGATAGTGATTGAATTATTAGAATCTATTTAAGATTATTGTTGTTGCAGAGCCTTTGCAAGTTGATTTTTTTAAAAAATATTTAATAATTGATAATTATATTTTTAATGTGCTTGGTAACTAAATTGAAAATATATTTTTAACATGATAAAATAATAATAATTATATATTTCATAGTTTTATATAATATAATATAATATAATATAATATAATATAATATAATATAAAGTACTAATTAAACCTCTTATATTTCAATCATTTAAATATTTAAATTTTTTTTTTTTGATTGTTAATGGTAAGTATTCTGATACTCTACAATGTTAGAGGCTTAGCACGATCATTTCTATGACCTATGTGCATATATCCATAGATCTAAGCTAAATAGATTTGGTTATGCAAAATATTTAATTCAGTCATAAATAGTTAGATAATCTATTTATTTTATTTTTTAAAGACTCTTTCATGTAACTTAAAATGACTTGACCAATCTGGATTTGAAATAAGAAAAATGAGGTTTTTTTGGATCGGAAGGAGAACTTGTTGTTACATTTTTATTTATTTTGCATCAGATAAACACCTTTAAAATATGGTCTATGATTTTCGTAGATTGTTCAAAATAACAACATGAATATTTTTCATTCATGCTTATATTTTGTCTTTGATAATTTTTCATGGTCTATGAGCAACGCATATGAGAGCTGATATGGAGGTTCAAAGTGTAGAGATGCAAGCTAAATTCCAAACTGACATGAAAGCTATGATGCAAGTCTACTTAACTAAAATATCAAACGATCAAGCTATAAATATAAATTAATATAACTTTTGCCATTCATGATTTCATTTTCATTCTTATTATACTTAGATTTATAGCCTTCATTCTTACAATACATAGTTTTAAATTTTTTTAATATATTTATTTTTTTGTAGCTTGACTTAGACCCAACAAACTTGTGATGGACTTTTGCACTTTCTTAAAAGGTTAGAAAATAAAAAGATAAGATCCTATTATACTTTGAATATCAAATTTGTATGTTATTTATATTTTAATAATTTTTTTTTAATTTACAGAATTGGGCAAATAACTAGCATTGATCTAATGCTTGAGGATGACATAGTTTTTTATTGAAAGTTTGTCTTTCAGTCTACCACTTATTCTTTCTTAGTTATTTTGTAAAGAAAATTGAGATATTATGTATGCTGGGTTGACATAGTTTTTTGGTTGGATGTTATGTATGCTGGGTTTGTTATGTTCTAATCTTTTTCTTTTATTCTCTTTGTATATAAGTTTGGATAAACGATTATAGGGACTATTGCTGAAAGAGAACATAGTTTTTTTTTGGAAGTTATCTTATTTTGTAATTAGTCATTCGAATAGGAATATTTTGGCTTTGTTTGTAAAGAAAAGCATGAGCAATGAGCTCTATATTTATTTTGGATTCTTGCTAATAGAAATATATAAATATAAATTTTATATTTAAATTTTAATTCTAAAATATTATAACTTAAATATTATTTTTAGCATCATAAAATATTATTGCAAATAATTACTAACAAAAAATATTATTGCAAATTATAGCAAATTTTGTTGCAAATTATGCATTTAAATTTAAAATTTTAAAATAATATAATAAAAATACTATATTTAGCATCACAAAATATTATTGCAAAAGCTTATCAATAAAAAAATTATTATAAATTATAAAAAAAAATATTGTAAAAAATTAATAAGATCACAATATTTGAATTTTATTAGGTTGCATTTGCAACAATTTTTATCTTATTGCAATAGTTTTCTTTGTTGCAAAAATATTAAGGTTTTGCAATAATTTTAAAATTTATTGCAAATATCTTTTGCAACTAAGCTTTTTGTAATAAAATTGCAACAACTAAATTTTTGTTATAAATTCTTTTCATAACAATATTATGACATTTTGCATCATTTTTTTTTGATGCAAAAACTTAATTTTCTTATAGTGGAATTTTAACAAAATGTTGGGAATTATGTCCCAAAAGCCAATCATTAGCCTGGTAGTGGTTGAGCTACTTTGTATATGTAATTGATCATTGATAAATAAAATACTTTAGCATATTTTTTATCATAAGTCTTCATCTTCTAATGAACTCCATTTTTATAATAAAGTTCTTAAGACTATTCAGTTTTGATAAAAAGAGAATTTATCGATTAGTCCTTAAATCAATTCACGATCAAATGATAGGCTGTTAAATAGGATGGCAACATCTATCGAGCATAGGTTACTGTATGCCATATAGGTTTATTGTCTTCTTAACCAAAGAGTGTGGAGACACTAGTATGGCATACAGGTGAGATGTATGGATACATCATCATTAAACGTGACTAACTCCAGAGCATTCTACTATCGAGGATGTCTCTGATGAGATATAGGTATAAGTATTCCTTAGATCTGAGATCACCTCAGTGACTTACAAGCAATTCACTGTACTTTGGTACTAGACTAACTCTAATTCAGTAATGGAAGGCTTCTGGGCATAGTTAAGTACTTGAGAAGTTGATGTGTGATCAAGATAGAATTGACCACTCCAAGAGTTAGAGAAGAATGTATCACTATATTTCAATATAGCAAAACCTTGGCCAAGATAATCCATTAAATGAATTTGATATTTTGAAATATAATGTGGACAATCTGATCAGAGTTGATAGTTGAACTCGAGGTGTCCTACAAGCATTTTGGTCAAAGGGATGAATTTTATGGAAACTATATCCACATAGATTTTAAGGATGGCGTTCTATACATTCGACCTATCCGATCGTCGCATATCATTGCTAGATAGTCACTTCGATTGGTATAAAAATTTATTTCTATGCTACTAGCTTAGATTTGGACCTATGAGGTCACATACATTAGAGCTCATGATCTGATCAGATGGTTGATCAACGATTGAGAATTATTCTAGGGTTAAACGATCAATACGATTGATATTTAACCTAATGCAAGTATTATAGGATGATTGATTAGCAATTTAATTACTAATTAGCTTAATTTGATTAAGCCAAAAGATTGAAATTAAGTTTAATTAAATATAATTTAACTAGATTTAGTTTGGATATGATTGGATCAAGTTCAATTGGCTTATTGGATAAGTCAAGTGCAAAAAAAAACTAGTCCTAGTCTAACTAGGACTTAGGTCAATCCAATTTTTTAATTTGATTAGAAAATTAAATTAAAATTAAATCTAATTTAATCTAATTTAATTAAATTATTAATTGGGTTAGAATCTAATTTAATTTGGTTAAGTTTATTTTGGTTTAATTTGGTTTAAGAAACCACTTTGACCAAGTAATAGATAGAATTCTAGTAAGACTAGGATTCCTCCTTGCGCCACCTTAGTCCCAACGCCCCCCATGCCTATTTTTTTGATATTTTTCATGAAAAATTCTTCTCTTCCTAATCTTCACGTCCACCCCCTCTCTCCCTCTCTTTCTCATATGGTAATTGGGTAGAAGACCAAGTCAAAGAAGGAGTTTATTTTGATATTGGATTCTATGAGATAGAATCCTAACAAACCCAAACTCTTCCCAAAAGGTGCTGCCCCCTCTCCCAATTAATTTTTCTCTTATTCCACGTGAGAAGCACCTTTTCTTGTGTGCCTTTTCTTGCTAGTATATGCCAAAAATTATGGAGGGGGCGCCCAAGAGTTGGGCGCCCCTTGGCTTGCCTTGTTTGACCTTTCCTTGTCTAGTATTTGACCTAAACAAGTATTTTTCTTTTTCTATATATTTTGAACGAATTTTAGCTTGAAATTTTTGTGGGTTATAGATGGAGAGGGCTTTAAGATGTGTGAAAATTAGGGAGAGAAAACTTCTGGGTGTTGAGATTCAATAGATATAAAACTAGGTGTCTAGGTGAGAGCAAAGAGAAGAAGAAGAGGGTCTTCTTCTAGGGTTGCTATGTTCATCTCTTCCCTTCCTTCTTCCTTGAGTTTTTTTTAGAATATCTCACATCTAAAACCTCTTCTCCTCCTCCTCTTTAGATGAATCCAATTTAGAAGA
The DNA here is from genome assembly GCA_006176705.1 of Cocos nucifera. NCBI lineage: Eukaryota > Viridiplantae > Streptophyta > Magnoliopsida > Arecales > Arecaceae > Cocos > Cocos nucifera. The sequence continues at coordinate 13,691 of QRFJ01002395.1, forward strand.
AAGAAGGCATCTGATCAACCATCGAAGAAAGATCAGTGCAGTACTAGCATACTATGCTAATTTTCAGCATATGAATTTCTGATCGTGATCGTGGGCTCGTGTGGATGACTCCTAGAGGCCGGACGTGTGTACGGCTTACAACTTCATCTTTAAGCCTGAATCAATGAGTTAGAACATCTAACTCACTCAGGTAATAGATATGATCTATTATTTTTTTCTTATATGCATGAGATGTAGAGTAGATCTAGGTTGATATGATCAACCTTTCCTTCTTATTTATTTTTGATTTTAGATTTAAATGCTATACAATAATCATATAATATGATCTTAGATCTAGAGATTATCTGATATTTAAAATTAATTAGATTAATTTTGAGTCTTTTGCTACTAATTTAGAAAAAGTTTCAAGATCTAATCCTGAAACCTTAGATCGGTTCCTTGAATTGGTATCAGAGCCAGGTCAATTATTATATGATTATTGATGCATACTTGAATTATTTTTGGATTAGATCTAATTAATAATCTAATATTTAAATCTAAAATTAAAATCTCAGATCATACGAACTGCTTTAAGGTTATCCTGTTGTAAGGTTTATCCCTTATAGTGCAAAGATTGTCCTAGTTCGTATAGATCTAGTATTATTCATAAATTTATTAGATATAATTTGATATTATTTATGATTTATTTAATTTAAAAGAATTTTAAATTTAAAAATAAAATTTTAGATTGCACGGATTGATCTTATAAGGTTGTCCTACCGTAAGGCTTATCCCTTATAGGAAAAAAATTATCCTAGTACATGCTAATCTAAAATTTTGATCATAAAATTTTAGATTAGATCTAAAAAATTTTATGAATTAAAAATATTTTAATCTAATTTTAATCATCATAAATATGTTAGATTTGATCTAAGTTTACTTATGATTGATTGATGTTGAAATTGTTTCAATTACATGAACTTGTTTAGATTAGATCAATAGTAGTTTCATGCTCTTCTTACTTGCATATTGATTATGAATCAAACATGCAACTTCGTTAGTAGAACCATGTTGTAAAAATATTTTATAAATATAAAAATTATTTTTGAAAAGCCAAATCCCAACCCTCTGCTCAAAACTTAATTAAGAATTAAGAAGTTGTTTGATTAGGATCTAGGATTGTAAATTGAAGATCCTAAAACATGAATCATAACACATTGAGTTAAATGGGTTAGTGGAGATTAGGTCCATTAATTGGATTAAACCTAGGGTTAGATTAAAGAATGAATTTAATTAGAGAATTAACTAAATCTAATTAATTGTTATCTTAGATTAGGTCAAGGATTCTCTAGATCAATTACAATAGTTGTAGTTGATTAAGTCCATATCTTTAACAAGACCCAAGATGGACTTGATTCTTGGCTACGTGGTCTAGCACGAACTATTAGGTTGATCTAATCGAAATTAATTAAATCAGTTGGTATCTAAGATAAATCAGATCGTTGGTCTTTAATTGGTAGCTCGCTTATCTGATCATTTCTGATGGTGTCTAAGGCAAGCTTTGGCAGACCCTCCCACTGATCGAACTTATCTATCTTCTTGGTGAAATTATATTTTGATCGGATCACTTGACTCTTCGAACTGACCCATGTCAGCTAAGTAAATCGGTTTGACTGATTTAGGTGCTCCTTGACCAGCCTATTAATGGTCTTTCTTAAGCTGACTTGGTGAAGTTAGTAGGAGGATCATGACAAGCTGGTTCATCTGATCTTCCCTCATCTTCAAATTAAATCTTCTAAAATTATTAGGTCCCTAAAATGATATAGTTATTATGATAACTAAATCATAGCCTCCCATTAAAATGGGTGATAATGGGTTCATCAGTTGGATAATCATTGGAGGCCCAAAGGCCTGGTGCTTATCGACTGATAGAATTATCATTCATTATATGATCTCTTGGATACATCTTTCTAAATGATGGTTAGGTGGGCCAATTAAAGTTGGGTCTAATCATTCATTGGTTAGATGAGCCAAGTATGGTCATATTAATGGTTGGACCTAATTAGACCCTTTTCTGAGAAGGTCAAAGCCAACTGATCAGGGGCTGGGACAAAATTCAATTACTAAAAATTATTTAGAGAAATAATTGATTATGAACCTATCCTTAGATGCACATGGGTTGGCCAACCAAAGTTGGGCTCATGTGCAGTCTATGTGGATTCTAGTATCTACTAAGAAATTAGGATAATTCCTTGAATAGGAGGTAGAGACTACCAGTTCGAATAAAATAGTGAGAGAATCTTTTGATTAAAAGTCCAAATCTTTAAGTTTAATGAATCAATTACTAATTAGGTTATGATTTTCCTTTGAGTAGATATGGCTACTCCCCTATCGCTCCGATCATTGTTGGATAATGATAAGTTGGTGGGATCCAACTTCGGAAGCTGGTACCAAATGTTAAAGATTGTCCTGGAGCATGAACACATCCTATATGTGATAACGGATGATGCACCTGAGGAGCCAGTTGCAAATGCACATGAAACTGTCAGATACTTATTAGAAGTGACTTAATGATTGAACCATGGTACGCTGTATTATGCTGGCTGTGATGAGCGATGAGTTCAACCGCAGATTTAAGATGGCTCAGCTAAAGAACATGCTTCAAGTATTGGAGGATTCTTTTAGCACATCCGATGACGTTGAGAGGCACAAGACTAGTTGTGCCATCTTCAATACCAGAATACGGGATGGAGCCTCTGTTACTGATCATGTACTATACATGATCGAGCTGATAGAGCACTTAAGCATGCTCGGCTTTTCCTTGCACAAACAGCTTGAAAAAGATGCAATATTAAACTTGCTTCCTAAGTCTTATCTCTCATTCCTTACATATTATAGAATGTCAAAGTCTGAAGTTGACTACTATGGATTATTGGGGTTACTTTAGAACTTTGAGAAGGATCACTAGCTCCACAAGGAGTCGGTGAACTTAGTGAGAGGTTCATCTTCTCGTTCTCGATCCTTTGGGAAAGAAAAGAAGAATAAGAAGAAGAAAGCTAAGAAAGTGTAAGTTCAGACTAGGACATCTGTGTAGGACCAGACCAAAAAAATCATGCCCGATAAGAGTCAAGCTGAATACGTCTTTTGCAAGAAGCGGGAGTACTGAAAGAGAAATTATCCTCAGTACATTATCTCCCTGGATTCGAACAAGCAGAGGAAGAAACAAGCTGTTGCTGGGTATGGTATTTATATGATAACTCCTTATAATTTTTTTATTTATGATATTATTGACTGGGTATTGGATACCAGAAGTCCTTATCATATTTGCAATTTATTGCAAGGGTTGCAAGTCAGTAGAAGATTTAAGCAAGGCGAAAGATTTCTGAACGTTGGAGATGGAAGATCAGTTTCAGTTCTAACTTTAGAAATTTTGAAACTTATATTTGAATCTCATACCGTTGTTCTTAGTGATTGTCATTTCTATCCTAGTTTTTTTTTAAATATCATTTTTGTAGTTATTTTGGCCATGAATAATTATGAAATTTCAATAAAGAAATGAGTTTGTAATGTCATTGTGAATGGTGTTATTGCTTTCTATGGATAATTGAATAATGGTGTATATATGTTATCACAACCTGTTAATGTAGTCTATTCAACTGACAAACATCCTAGATTAGATAATGTGAGAGATATCTACTTATGGCATTGTAGGCTAGGTCATATAAAGAAGAACGGGATAAGCAAGTTGGCTCAAGATGGTATCATTGAACTTAGTGATTGTGAATCACTTTCAACCTATGAATTCTATCTTCTTGGTAAAATGATCAAGTCACCTTTTACTGAAAAAGGTGAGGAAGCCACTAAGCTCTTAGGTCTAGTACATACTGATGTATGTGGACCAATGAGCACAAGTGTCAGAGGTGGATATGTCTAGTTCATCATTTTCATAGATGATCTATTCAGATATAGATATATCTATCTAATGAAACATAAGTCAGATTTTTTTGAAATGTTCAAATAATTCTGAAGTGAAGTAGAAAAATAAACTATAAAGAGTATTAAAACTCTTCGATCTGATCGAGGAGGAAAATACCTTTTCGATGAGTTTCTCATAAATTTAGGAGAGAATGGAATTCTCTTAATAGACTCCTTCAGGAACACCATAGCATAATGGTGTATCTGAAAGAAGGAATCGAACTCTGTCAGACATTATCCGATCCATGATGGGTTTTGCCAGCTTGCCGATATCTCTCTGGAGATATGTACTCGAATCAGCTTTCTATCTTTTAAATAGGATTTCAAGTAAATTTACGGTTAAAACTGTTAGATATATGTGCCCTAGAAGCCAAAATTGGCTGACACTTGTATTACACATCTAAGAGCAAAATTATAATTTTGACTATAAATAATAAAATAGATTATTTTCTATCACAATGTGTATTTGAAAGTGTCTGTGATACATCCCTTGAGTTAATGGTAATGATAGTTCATATTTTCAAGAGTTAAAAATTTAAGACATGAATTTCATTATTAACTCATAAAATGCTTCCGACCGTAGGATCATCATGAGGATGGTGATTGATTCGGAAGGTTGGTGTACAATCGCTTCTTTAGGATAGATGAGTCTTGAGTCTATGGTGTAGAGACATCGGAGCAAGAGTATAGGTACTCGTTAGAAAATGAGGGCACTGAGCATTACCACCTCGAGCAGTCATAAGAAAAGTCTACCTTCTCATCGATGACTGGCTTGAAACTACAGTGGTGTGTCTGATTCTTTGATCTGAGATGCATTGATAATTTATCTTGAGGGCGTTATAGTTTGACTATACCATAACTCAGTCTCCTAGCCATTTGAAACTCTGAGGTATATGTTGGCTATAGAATGTTCATTGTAGGAATTGGATTGCATCGATAGGGGATTTATCTACCTCGGTAGATGAGGAGCAGCCTTATGATGATCATGAGAATCAAGTCCATAAGTCCATGGCCATGGCAGAGCAAAATGATAGAAAGAGTTTCTATTAGGATTTTTACATTGGACTTAAATCGAATGATTAATTCATATGATGGAAATTAAGGTTTGACGAGATCACCTTAACCCTAATCCAATTAGGGCTCAAGATAGAAAAATTTAATCACACAGATAACTGCATCGAGAGGTTCATTTTTAGTTCTAATGGGTTGCCACCATATGCTGCTAGGTGTCACTGATGGATTTTGGGAGCAATTAGAATGATTTGGATGATCGATCATACTAATTGTCTGAATCAAAAAAGTTTTGATCCATCGAAAGGTGTTTTGATGATGTCGATAATAGAGATCGCAACGTATCCCATTACCATATAAAACTAAATCTAACTAGGTCACACAAACAAAGGTTTAGATCTAGATATTATCAATTGAACTAATCTAGTTCAATTAATTTGAATAAGATTCAATTAGGTTCAAGAAAATCGTGCTAGCACATGATTGAGCCTAATGTTCTCGTTCAACAATCATTAAAGCTTGTCTCGACTAAGTCAAATATGTTTGAGCTCACTCAAGAACCATTACCTGGTCTAACTGGAGCTTGTCCAGCTTAGAAAAAGATTATCTTAATTTATGAGATAAATTTGAGACAACACTTACCATTTTCCATCACCTGCTAAATCTTGTCCTTTGACTTTGGTCAAACGTTGACCTTTGACACTTAGACATCTGCCCATGTATCATGCACTCATAGAAGAGAACATGAGGCTTTATCCTCCTGCTAAAAAAGTAGAAAGGGAAGGGGTGCATGCCTTGGGAGGCATGTGCCCCATGAGGATCATGCCTTGAGTCCCATACAGATGGGACTCCAGTTGCTTCATGCTTTTTACTTGGGTGGCACCAAAGAGTCTTCTTTGACCAATCTTGGCGCCACCTAAGGAGGTTGGTGAGAGACTCTAATTTGATTGGATCAGATGATGTTATCCCACCAATCAGATTTAGATCTGATTGCACAAAGAGCCATGATTGGCCGGGATGACGTGGCGCTACATGGCGTAGCAGGGTCTATTTAAATCCTGTCTGTGCCTAGAATTAAGAAGTTCTACCCTTTGCCCATGCCACAAGGCTTCTCGTCCTCCCTATCCATGCCACTTTCAAATCCTCTCTCTCCTATCCACGTCCAAGAATTTTTGGATGCAAGTTTGGTGTGATCCGAGCAAGAGAAAGACGACAGAAAAGGAAGAAGGCAGCACTGCTGCAAGAGACAACAGCTGATCTTCAAAAGATATTTTAAAGACCTTCAAGATTAGATTCAGATCTAATTTTTGTAGCATAGATTGAGAAGGAAAAGATATCTAGATCCTGCCCAAGTGGATACCGGTAGAGGCTAGATGCTTGCGTGGCTACATTCAGAACCTTAGGCAAACATCGGGATAATCATAGGATAATAGGATTATTCATAATAAAGATATAATTAAATTAGATTTAATTTAATTTATTTTATTTTATCAAATTAATAAAATTAGATCTAAAGAGTCTTAGATCTAATTTGGAGCTAAGAAATTTTTTTTTTGAAATATCCCTCTTGATTCAATCAGATCTGAACGAACCTGATCCAAAAAATAGATTTTTTTTTTCAACTGGTATCAGAGCCAGGTTTCCATAATTAATTAGATCTAATTTTATTATATTTTTAATCTAATAATTAGATAATTTTAGATGTAATATGAGATGTGATTAGATCTAAAATTAAAAAATTAAAATTAAATAATTTAGATCTCGATGTATGAGATGCATGTCTAGACTAGGAATAGAATTATTCTATGTGTAGTCTAACATCATCATAATTTTAATTTAATTAATTATAATTTTTAGATCTATTTATTTACTATTTTTTTATATTATAAATATTATAATTAGATCTAAAAAATAAAAAATAAATTTATTTAATTTTATTCATATGAGATATGATTGATGCATGTTTAGACTAGTTATAGAATAGATCGATAAAGTTGTCTTGAATAAATTTAATTTGATATGATCAAATTTAAATTTTATTTTTTAGATATTTATGAGATAATTTAGATCTAAAAATATGCATGATATGATATATGAGATGTATGCAAAATATATTTTTAAGTTAGATCAATTTTTATATGTGATATATGATGTAGATCTAACTAGTTTTGTAGATTCATCATATTTTTGATTAAAATATTTTTCTTGGCCATCCGATCATAAGAACAAAGAAGGATTTAAAGGCTCTCTCTTTTCATTCGATGGAGTGTTCTTATGATGTGTAAGGATACTGTGCGTTCATTCTTAATCAAAAATCAAAAAATTTATTTTCTGCAAAATCCTAGATCCTGAAATCCTAGAATTTTATTTACATATTTTATTTATGAATCCTAAATTTAATTAAAAATTAAGATTATAAAATATATTAGATCTAAAATTAAAAATTTTTAGATCTAAGATATATTCAAAAAATTAGATTCTAGCTTAGATAGCTCAATTAGGTCTAACGATTGATCAAACTGAATCAACAGTCGGTTAGAGGGGATCAAGAGTACTTAAATTGACCAGCCTAATACGATTAAGTTTGGATCAAGATCGAGTCACATGAGTGATCGATCAAGTCAAGACCTAATTAGGCTCAATGGTTAGAGTCTAGATTGTAAGCTAATCGGATTGGTTCTGGCTCAACAATTTGGTGTCTAAGGCAAGTTTGGCAGATACGATCGACTGATTTTTAATTGGGAGCTATTCGACTTGAATGAGTTCTTGTCGAGTTAATGGCATATCCCTTCTACCAGTCTCACTTACCTAGCCATATTTATTGGCTTAGTCTTAATCTAAGGTGGCTAATAATCCGAGCTAACCCATGCCACTAGGTTAGTCATAATGGTTATGACTATGTTAAGTCAAATTTAAAGAAACCTAAATCAAATCTTCTTAAGAAAAGATTAAATCTTATGTCTTCCACCATTGTAGATATGCAGGTTCTTTTTGGAATTGATTGTTCTCGGCTGGTTATAATGGTTCAGTTGCACCAAAAAGATGCAACCATATCTATTAGGCATTGGATGCTATGGGTTAGAGGATGGATTGGGATCAATATTCTGAATATGGTGAGAGACCCAATTAGAAATCCAATTTGTGCAAATGGTAGGTCTGATTTAACTAAGGAGTGGATCAATGTTTCGCGCATGGTGAGATTTATAAATTAGAGATCAAGTCTGGGTGCACCATAATTAGAGAATCATTGGACAAGAGTTATTCACTCATTGGCTAACCCATCACCAATAACTGTTAGATGAGGTGATGAGTTAGTTGATGGGACTGCACCACCCACTAGAAATCATTAATCATAAAAATTTTTGCATCTCTACAGAGGAAGTGTAGGAATCTGAAGAAAATAGTGGAAGCTAATTTCTTTAAAAATCAAACTTCTAAATAAATTAGTTAAGTCTTAATTACAAAATCTAACTAGAAACTTTGACTCTCTACAAAAATAAAGAAAATATCTGCATCCAACTCACTAGCTCGTATCCTGGACACCCATAGACCAATCAAATCTAATTACAAGGATTAGCTCTGAAACTTCAAAATTATTTTGGATTTCGAGAAGTTAACTCATATATTAGATCAGGATCCTCCTACCTTATCAGCCCTTCCATCCACTGAACAGAGAGCGTCTCTTGATAAATGGATGGATGAAGATAACAAGGTCAGATACTACATGTTGGGCTCGATGTCTGATGAACTTCAGTACCAACATGAAGATATCAAGACTGCTCGCCAAATGTTGGATCACCTATAAGAGTTATTTGGTGAATAGAGTCACGTAGCCAAATATCAAATCACTAAACGATTTTTTAAGGCTAAAATGCGTGATGGGCAGTCAGTCCAAGATCATTTTCTAATGATGATTAAGGACTTGAAAGAGATTGAGAACATCAGAGTGAAGTTAGATCAGGATCTACAGAATGATACAATTCTGCAATCCTTGACTGATGCATATGGGTAGTTCAGCATGAACTACCATATGCATAAACTTCAGAATACTCTAGCCAAACTTATGAATATGTTGGTTACTACTGAGCTTTCTATGAAAGTTTCTAAAGGCTTAGTATTTGCTATGGAACGGACTTCTTCTAAGAAAAAATATTTTGGAAAGAAGTCTATGAAAAGATAGGTGGAAGGTGGAAAGAAAAAGAAGACAGAGCTGAAGAAGAAGACTGCTGATAAAGAAAAGTATTTCCATTATAATATTGATGGCCACTGGAAGCGGAGCTGCTCTACATACCTGGCCATCCTGAAGAATAAGAAGGAGATAGGTCCTTCTGGAGGTATGCTCGTTATTAAATCTAACCTTATGATTTCTTCTACATCCAGTTGGGTGCTTGACTCTAGTTCTAGTACTCATTTATGTACTTCCATGCAGGATCTTGAGGATAGCAGGAGGCTGAGGGATGGCGAGATGATCCTATGCGTTGAAAATGGAGCAAGGATTACTGCTATGGCCGTGTGAACCTATCCACCTCGACTATCATTTGGCTTAGATTTAGTACTTAGGGATTGTTATTGTGTGCCTGCCATAAGCAGGAATTTGATTTCTATTTCATGTTTAGCATAAGAAGGCTATGTAATTAGTTTTCTTAAGGACCATTGTAATATTCTTTATGAAAAAAATAAAATTACAAGTGATTTCCTCATTAACGGTTTCTATCAATTACATATTGATTTATCTATCTTTAATATCGAGCAAAATGTGAATGCCGTAAAATGATCCAGAGATAGTCCAAATGATAGGAATCTATGGCACCTAAGGCTAGGTCATATAGCAGAAGATAGGGTTAACAAATTTGAGAAAATTGGGCTATTTAGTTCATTGACTTTCGAGTCATATCCAATTTATGAATCATGTCTTCATGGCAAAATGACTAAGTTTCCTTTTGTGGAACATAGGGAAAGGGCCATGGATCTACTTTTCCTAGTACATACTGATGTGTGTGGCCCATTTGACATGCCGGTTAGAGGCAACTTTGATTACTTCATAATCTTTACTGATGATTTATCTCAATATGGGTACGTGTATCTTATGAGACGCAAGTCTAAAGCTTTTAAAAAGTTCAAGAAATTTAGACATAAAGTCGAAAAGTAAACTAGAAAATTCATTAAAATTCTTCGATCAGATCGAGGAGGTGAATATCTTAGTCAAAAATTTTTGGACAATCTCAAGCAAAATGGCATAGTCTCTCAATGGATTTTACTTGGAACACCTTAACTCAACGAGATTTCAGAATGGAGAAATCAGATTCGATTAGATATGGTCTGATCCATGATGAGCTTCATAGAACTTTCTAATTTTTTTTAGAGACATAGTCTATTAACTGCAATATATGTACTGAATAGAATTTTCTCTAAAATCATTTCTACCATACCGTATGAGATATGGCATGGTAAAAAATCAAGTCTGAGTCATCTCAGAATTTGGGGTTATCTAGCTCATGTCAAAAGATAACAAGCATACAAGTTAGACTATAGGTCCTTTAGAGCTCGATTCATAGGATATCCTAAAGAGTCATTAGGATATTATTTCTACATTCTAGAAGATCACAATGTGATTGTGAGTCGGCATACCATTTTTCTTAAAAAATAGTTTATTCAAGATAGCGGCATTGGAAAGTAGATCAAGCTAGAGGAGAAAGTCTCCCAAAAGCAATGAGCTAAGGATGCCATGGAACCAAATCAGGTTGAGCCAATACAAACATTACCTCCACCTCGTAGATCGAAAAAAATTTTTTGTCCCCCTGAGAGGTACTTAGGTACTATTTTAGAGGAAGTAGAGAAAATATTTCTCATAGATAATGGAGTTCATGGTGATCCCAAAAGCTATGATGAGGTGATATCAGATATCGACTCCGAGAATTGATTAGAGACAATGAAGTTAGAAATAGACTTGATGCGCTCAAACCAAGTCTGGACCTTAGTAGATTCACCAGAAGATATAGTACCTATTGGATGTAAATAGATCTACAAAAGAAAGATTGGTGCAGATGGAAATACAGAGACATTCAAAGCTAGATTAGTGGCAAAAGATTGTAGTCAGCACGAAGGCATTGACTATCAGGATATCTTTTCGTCAGTAGCTATGCTAAAATCCATCCATACATTGCTTGCTATTGCAGTCTATTTCGATTATGAAATATGGCAAATGGACGTGAAAATAGCATTCTTAAATAGATATCTTAAGAAAGATATCTACATGGAACAGCCACTAGGTTTCACATCCAGTGATGCTGATCACAAAGTATGCAAGCTACAAAGATCCATATATAGACTTAAGCAAGCATCTCGAAGCTGGAATACTCATTTTAATGATGTGATCAAATTATTTGATTTCATAAAAAATGAGGAGGAATCATGTATTTTCAAAAAGATCAGTGGGAGTGCTATTGTCTTCCTCGTACTGTACGTGGATGATATCCTCCTTATTGAGAATGATATTCCCATGTTGACCATAATTAAAATATGGTTATCTAAAGAATTCTCCATGAAAGACCTAGGAGCTTCATTCTAGAAATCAAAATCTATAGAGATAGATCGAATAGAATGCTATGTCTTTCACAGAAGATGTACATAAAGGAAGTGCTAAAGAGGTTTAGCATGAAAAACTCCAAGAGGGGATTAGTACCCTTTAGATATGGCATTTATCTCTCTAAAAAAATATACCCCAACACACCAAAGGAGATTGAACGCATGAGTAAGATCCCTTATGCTTCAGCAATAGGGAGCCTCATATATGCCATATTATGTACACGACCTAATATAGCCCATGCTGTGAGTGTCACGAGCAGATATCAGTCGAATCCAGATGAAGAACACTGGACTTCTATGAAATGTATCCTTAAGTACTTAAGAAGAACTAAGGATATGTTATTGATTTTTGATAATGGAGAACTCCAAATTTAGGGATATACAGACTTGGATTTTATGTCCGATATAGATGATAGAAAGTCGACAATAGCTGATCTTCAAAAGGCATTTTGAAAACCTTCAAGATCAGATCTAGATATGAATTATGGAGCACAGATTGAGAAGAAGAAGATCTTCAGATCCTGTCCAAATAGATATCGGTAGAGGTCAGACGCTTGCGTGGCTACATCCAGAACCTCAGACAAATATCGAGATCATCACAGGGTAATAGGAATACCCATAATAAAGATATAATTAAATTAGATATAATTTATTTTATTTTATTTTATTTTATCAGATCGATAAAATCAGATCTGAAGAGTCTCAGATCTGATTTGGATCTAAGAGAAAAAAAAATTAAAATATCCCTCTTGATCTAATCAGATTTGAACGAACCTGATCCGAAAAATAGATTTTTTTCTTCAAAAACTTCATATGAGATATAGACAGGACATAAGCCAGCACTTTCATGCCTCAGGGTCTGGGGGTGCCCGACTTATGTTAAATGATTAATTACAGATAAACTTGAACCTAGGTCTGACAAGGTGTATTTATAGGATACCCAAAAGAGACCAAAGAATACTATTTCTACCATGCTGATGAACAAAAGATGTTCGTCAGCCTTAGAGCAACCATTTTGGAAAAGAAGTTTCTTAGTGAAGTAATTGTTGCCTCTAAGGTTGAACTTGATGAAGTTCAACAGATAGAAAGTCTGACACAGAATACTGAACCTAAGTCAGATTTGATCAGATCAGATCCAAAGTCTAGTGAACCCACACCATTAAGGCAATCCAGTAGAGTACCACACCATCCGGATAAATACTATGGATTCTTAATCCAAGATGGTGATCCCATCGAACTCGATGAGAACGATGAGGACCCGATCATTTATGTGGATGCTATGCAGAGATCCGACTCTGAGAAATGGCTAGAAGCCATGAGATTCGAAATGGATTTTATGAAGGTCAATGATGTATGGACATTAGTTGACCCACCTGAAGGGGTTAAACCCATTGGATGTAAATGAGTATTCAAAAAGAAAAGAGGCACAAATGAAAAGGTGGAGATCTATAAAGCCCATTTGGTTGCCAAGGGGTATCATCAACGTTATGGTATTGACTATGATGAGACATTCTCCTCAGTGGTAATGCTCAAATCTATTTAGATTATGCTTGCAATAGCTGCCCACCTGAATTATGAGATCTGACAGATGGATGTGAAGACAGATTTCTTAAATGGAGAGTTAATCGAAGACGTATATATGATACAACCTGAGGGGTTCACATCCACAGATGAGTCTAAGATGTACAGACTTTAGAGATCCATTTATGGATTAAAGCAAGCATCTCAAAGTTGGAACATATATTTTGATAAAGTGATCAAAACATATGACTTCATTAAGAATGGAGAAGAATCCTACATTTACAAATGGGCAAATGGTCCAGCAATGGTATTTCTTATTTTGTACATGGATGATATTCTCTTAATTAAGAATGACATCCTGCACTATTGAAAATAAAAATCTAGTTGTCATCACAGTTCTCCATGAAGGACGGGTGAAGTATCCTACATCTTAGGGATAGATCTAAAAGAATGCTTGATATATCTCAGTCCACGTATATAAAAACTATGCTGAAGAGGTTCAGTATGGAGAATTCCAAAAAGAGCTATCTTCTGATAGGTCAAAATATTTCACTCTCTAAGAAGGATTGTCCAACAACTCCTGAAGAGAGAGAGCATATAAGTAGAATCTCATATGCTTAGGTAATAGGGTCTATCATGTATACAATGACATGTATGAGACCAAACATGGAATACTCACTAGGAGTAGTGAGTAGATATCAGTCTGATCCTGGAGAAAATTACTGAAAGGTGGTTAAAACCATCCTTAAGTGCATGAGAAATACTACGGACCAATGGTTAGTTTATGGTGAGTCAGATCTGAAACTTGTGAGGTTTATAGACTTCAGTTTTCAATCTAACCATGATGATAGTAGAAGCATATCGAGGTATATCTTTACTCTAAATGGAGTCAGCTACTGAAAAAATTTCAAGCAGCATACAATGGCAGACTCTGTTTGCGAAGCAGAGAATATGACAGCATCAGATGTAGCAAAGAAAACTATGGCTGAGGAAGCTCATCATCGAGCTCGAAGTAGTACCCTCCATTGATGGTCCAGTCCTGCTCTACTACGACAGCACTGGCATCATAGCTCAAGCAAAGAAACTAAAGGCACACCAGCGAACAAAGCACATTCTGTGCCGCTTCTATTTGATCTGTGAGATCGTGGATCATGGTAACGTCGATCTTCAGAAGATCGATGAAAAGAAGAACTTAGCCGATCCCTTCACTAAAGCCCTAGCAATCAAGGAGTTCAACAACCATAAGTCGAAGATGGGTATTAGATACTATGCTGAGTTACTTTAGGATAAGTGGGAGTTGTTGGAAATTATGTCTCAAAAGCCAATCGTTAACTTATTAGTGGTTGAGCTACTTTGTATATGTAATTGATCATTAATAAATAAAATACTTTAGCAAGTTTTTCATCACAAGTCTTCATCTTCTAACGAACTTCATTTTTATGATGAAATTCTTAGGACTATTTAGTTTTGATAAAGAGAAGATTTATCGATTAGTCCTTAAATTAGTTCATGATCAAATGATAGGTTGTTAAATAGGACGATAGCATCTATCGAATATAGGTCATTGTATGCCATATAGGTTGGTTGTCCTCTTAACCAAGGAGTGTGGAGACACTAGTATGGCATACAGGTGAGATGTATGGATATATCATCATTGAATGTGACCAACTCTAAAGCATTCTGCTATCGAGGATGTCTTTGATGGGATATAGGTATGTGTCCCTTAGACCTGAGATCACCTCAGTGACTTGCAAGCAACTCACTATGCTTTGGTTTCGTACTAACTAAATTTCTAATTCAGTAATAGAAGACTTCTGGGCATAGTCAAGTACTTATAAAGTTGGTGTGTGATCAAGATGGAATTGACCACTCCAAGAGTTGGAGAAGAATGTATTACTGTATTTCAATATAGCAGAACCTTGGTCAGGATAATCCATCAGATGGATTTGATATTTTGAAATTCAATGTGGATAATCTGATCAAAGTTGATAGTGAAACTCTGAGGTGTCCTACGAGCATTTTGGTCAAGGGGATGAATTATATGAAAACTATATCCGTATTGATTCTAAGGATGGTGTTCTACACATTTGACCTATGCGGCTGTTGGGTATCATTGCTAGATGGTCACTTTAATTAGTACAAAAATCTATTTTTGTGCTATCGACTTAGGTTTAGACCTATGAGATCACACACATTAGAGCTCACGATCTGATTGGATGATTGATCAACGATTGAGAATCGTTCTAGGGTTAAACGATCAATACAATTGATGTTTAACCTAGTGCAAGTGTTGTAGGAGAATTGATTAGCAATTTGATTGCTAATTGACTTAATTTGATTAAGCTAAAGGGCTGAGATTATGTCTAATTAAATATAATTTTATTAGATTTGGTTTGGGCTTAATTGGATCAAGTCCAATTGACTTATTGGATAAGTCAAGTGCAAGAAAAAATTAGTCCTAATCTAACTAGGACTTGATCAACCGAATTTCCTAATTTGATTAGAAAATTAAATTAGAATTTAATTTAATTTAATTTAATTTAATTTAATTATTAATTGGATTAGAACCTAATTTAATTTGGTTGAGCTAGTTTTGGTTTAATTTGGTTTAAGAAACCACTTTGACCAAGTCATAGATAGAATCTTACTAAGACTAGGATTCCTCCTTGCGCCACCTTAGTCCTAACGCCCCTTATGCCTATTTTTTTGGTATTTTTCATGAAAAATTATTTTCTTCCTGATCTTCACATATGCCCCCTCTCTCCCTCTCTTTCTCATATGGTAATTGGGTGGAAGACCAAGTTAAAAGAGTTTGTTTTGATATTGGATTCTATGAGATAGAATCCTAACAAACCCAAACTCTTTCCAAAAGGTGCTGCCCTCTCTTTCAATTAATTTCCCTCTTATTCCATGTGAGAAACCACTTTTCTTGTGCATCTTTTCTTGCTGGTACATGCCAAAAATTATGAAGGGGGTGCCCAAGAGTTGGGCGCCCCTTAACTTGCCCTGTTTGATCTTTTCTTGTCTAGTATTTGACTTAGATAAGGACTCTTTTTTTTCTATATATTTTGCATAAATTTTGGCTTAAAATTTTTGTGGGTTATAGACCTTGGAGAGGGCTTTGAGGTGTGCAAAAATCAAGGAGAGAGAACCTCTAGCATTGAGATTCAATAGACACAAAACTAGGTGTCTAGGTGAGAGCAAAGATAAGAAGAGGATCTTCTTCTAGGGTTGATGTATTCATCTATTCCCTTCCTTCTTTCTTGGATTTTTTAAGAGTGTCTAACATCTAAAACCTCTTCTTCTCCTCCTCTTTAGAAGAGTCCAATCTAGAAGAAAGAAGGTATCTGATCAACCATCGAAGAATAATCAGTGCAGTACTAGCATACTATACTAATTTTCAGTATCTGTATTTCTGATCATGATCGTGAGCTCGTGTGGATGACTTCTAGAGGCTGGACATATGTACGGCTTGCAACTTCATCTTCAAGCTCAGATCGGCAAGTTAGAATGTCTAACTCGCTCAGGTAATAGATCTGATTTATTATTTTTTCATACATGCCTGAGATGTAGAGTAGATTTAGATTGATGTGATCAACCTTTTCTTCTTATTTATTTTTTATTTTAGATTTAAATAACATGCAATAATCATATAATATGGTCTTAGATGTTAGGATTATCTGATATTTGAAATTAATTAGATTAATTTTGAGTCTTCCACCGTTGATCTAGAAAAAGTTTTAAGATCTAGCCCTGAAATCCTAGATCTGGTTCCTTCATGAAATACATCCCAACTTTGCATAAAAGATATGCAATATGAGGTTGGACTTGTCATGTGATAGTTTCAACATGTTTAAGCACGTGAATACTATTCATAGTTTATGGTCAATGTTTATTCATGTTTATAACTTTCCATCATGGATGTGTATAAAAAAATTCATTATTTTTATGATAGTGCTCATCCCTGGACTGATGAAGGTAGGTAATGACATTGATGTCTATTTATAGCTTCTTATTATCGAGTTAAAATAATTATGAAGCATTCAAGATGTTTCAACTTTTCATGCTTTGATGAATGAGTCATTCTCCATGCATGTAGCGCTTCTATGGACAATAAATGACTTTTCAGCTTATATCCTAATATCGGGTTGGAGCATGAAAGATGAGCTAGCATATTGAAAAATACACCCAGTCTAAAAGGTTAACACATTGGAGGAGCTTTAGCTTTATAGGATATCAATATTTTTTTCGTCAAAAACATCCATATAGAAGGGATACACACTCCTTTAATGGCACTATTGAAGAAGGTGAGGTGCCTAGCCGGTTGTCTAGGAGTGAGGTATTAAAAAAATTGGATGATCTCAGTGTTGAATTTAGAAAATATGATTTGATTGATAGTAAAAAGTAAAAACATCGATCAAAGATAGATGACAGATACTTTAATTGGAGAAAAGAGTATCTTCTTTGACTTTCCATATTGGAAGATAAACTTATTGTGCGACTGTTTATATATAATGCATATTAAAAAGAATATATGCAAGCTCCTATTGGCAACAATCTTGAACATCAAGGATAAGATCAAGGATGACTTAATTTTTTGATTTAACTTGAAAGAATGGGATATTAGAAGATCACACCATTCAGAGCCAGAAGGGAAAGAATAGTAGAGGCTCCCTCATGCATGTTATGTTATGAATGTCTCCAAACGATCCATATTTGTTCATATATTGAAGAACGTAAAGGTCTTAGATGGGTACTCAAGCAAAATATCAAAGCGTGTGAATAGTAAGAATATCAAACTTGTAGGATTGAAGACTCATGATTATCATGTGTTGAGGTAGAAGTTGATCCAAATAGCTATTCGCTGTGTGTTGCCAAAAAATATTAGAATGGCTATCATTCATCTTTGTAACTTCTACAGAGATATTTGTGTGAAGAGTTGGCTTAAGAAAAATGTGAAGAAAATGAAGATAAGGCCGGTGACCATATTATATGATCTAGAGAAGATATTTTCATCATCATTTTTTATAGTTATGATGCATCTTACCATTCACCTTACAGGAGAAGTTGTATTTGGAGGTCTAGTATTCTGCCGATAGATGTATCCTATCGAGAGGAATATTCAAATATTGAAATCTTATATAAAAAATATGAATCATCTAGAAAAATCCATGGTAGAAGGTTATTTGGATCAAGAGTGCATGGATTTTTATACTATGTACTTAAATAAGCTTGAGGCATATTGTAACTGGCCAATGAGGAATCAAGATGATCAGTATGAGCCAATTGAGCTTGCATTTAAGTCCATTCCATAGCTAGGTGGACTACCTCATTGATTTGAGCATTGAGGAAAGAGATAAGGTGCACCACTACGTGCTCTTCAACTATGATGTCATTGTGCTATATAGTACCACCAGGAGGGAAGGCCAGTTATGGAGGCTGCATAAAAGATGCATTCCTTTTTTGGAGTGCTTGTAAGGTGGTCTAACATCATTCCGGTACTACCTATATACTGGCAATTAATGAATATCGGTGTCAGGGATCAGGTTTGGAAGAAGATATGTGTAAGTACATCTTAATTATATTTATGTATTTTGATAAATTCATACTATATTTGGTTAAAATAATTTCGTAACTAACTTTTGATAATTTTGTGTAGAGGAGGTACAACTTTTTAGATCACGAGAGGACTTGAGATGCCCGATTGAAGAAGATTGAGGAATTATACTAAAACTACAAGGTCAAGCTCCATAGAAGATGGCTCAAGCATTATCGGGATACTTTAGAGAAGCTTATTCCTTAGATTCAAGACTATCCCCGAAGTCAGTAGAAGGGGATGGTTAAGCATTGGAGGAGCCGGGAGTTTCAGATTTAAGTTTTAAATTTTTTAAAATATTAATAATTATATTTAAATATTTTTTAAATATTTATTATTTATTTAAATACTTTTTAAACTGCCTTCTATTAGAATCAAAATAATTGGGTAGCTCAGGAGTACACGTACACTCTCGATCGTGAGTCTAGGCCAGTCATGCACATAGAAAGATAATGAATTCTGAATCTTAGTTTATAAATTTAATTCATATTTTTTTAGCATGTTTCTAATAAACCGATCCATTGTTATAGCTAACGAAAGAGGGGGTGATACCCACTTGTAGTGCCATATTCTGATCCAGTCATATGAACAAAAAGGGCATGTCGATGAACATCATGATCGAAAGAATTTTTATGAGTAATAAATAGGGTATTAGTATGATTAGTATTATAATATTTTGTAGATATTTTAGTTAAATTTATATTATAGGAGTAATTAGACGTACTCACGAGCGAGGATCCGGACACCTCTGGCCTCCATAACTATCTATCTTAGATCTTGAGGCCTGAGTACCCTGGAAGGATCCGATGCAGGCTCGAACATATGCTAACGAGCTACTAGTCAGAGGTGAGCATCTCTTCATATGCTTTCGATGTCGTCAATCAGGAGTAGCTTTAGGAGGCGTTGATGGAGGCAGCTCAGGTTAGAGAGCAGCTACTGAGGCTAGGAAGCAAGCTACTCAGCTATAGGATGCCATGATAGCTATGATGATGAGGCTCAGCGCGTGTTTTGAAGCTGACTTTATGGGCCTTAAGGACATATTGGTCTGCATTTCGACTCCAACCCTTCCAACTCCAGCTTTACCTTTAGCTCCTCCAGCTCCTTCAGCTTATGCTCCATCTTCTTTCGGTGATGATGACTTAGATATATATTTAGCAGACTTTTGATATATTTTCTTAAAAAATATTATAATAAATTTTATGCAGTAATAAAATTTAAGTATTTTATAAATATTCTTATATTTATAATATTTTTTTATATTATATATTGAACTATATTTATTAGATAAAAAATAAAAATTAAAAAAATTATATTTTTTTATTTTTCAAAATCTACAGCAGTAGTTGCAAAACTGCTACTATAGGCATGCTAACCGCTGTTGTAGATAGCATGCCAATTGCTATCGTAATCTATGATAGTGGTTGCAAAACTGCTGTATTAGATCAGTGGCAATGGTTCCGTAATCGCTGCCATAGATGGCCTATAGTATCGATTGATGAACCACTGTCATAGGCATCTATAGCAGCAGAGATGGAACCGCTGTCATAGATGGGTTATAGCAGTAGTTAAATAACCGCTGTTATACAAAGCATATGATAGCGGTTACAATAATTGCTGCAAAAATCACTGTCATAGACTTACAGTGACGACGACAATGGTAGCGGTTAACTAACCACTACTATAGATTATGACAGCAATTTTTTGGATTATGGCAATAGTTCACAGCTACTGCCATAGCCCTTTACTATAGTAGTCTATATTAGATGTTTTGCACTTAGGTTTGAACAACAGGGGGTCACCAATGATCTCATAGTCATATGCAGTGGTGATCGGCTTCTAAATATAGAGTCGTGGTTGAGGACCCATCCGGCTTATAATATCTCTAACTCGATCAGAGGATAGAGAGCTTATCCACATTCAGAGCCGCTCGTAAGTACTATAACTTCAGTTAATTATATATTTAGAATTTAGCTATTCTAAAGTTAATATTTATCTTTCAAAATTAATTTTGTAGCACATTTAGAGAGTCTGAAATATTTCATGTGGTTACTGGCATCATCTGACATTTGATGCTGGGGTCAGTGAACAAGTTCTCTAGCTGGCCATCTGGAGCTCGTGATGTAGTCCGAGAGATATTTCAAATAAGTCAGAAATATTTAATTTTTAAATTCTACTGTAGATCTGTATTCTATTTATTAATACATAATTACTTCTACTTGTAGGAGTATTATTGATTTGAAACTTTTTAGAATGATAAGGCTGGCCATCAGACCTTCGAAGAGGTGGCCATGTGGAGGTTTCAGGATAGTCCGTATAGCCTTTGGTAGTCCGCCATCGAGCATTCTGATTCCCAGCGACCATCGATCTGGAGGTCCTAAAGGGATCATTGGATGCGGTTAGATGTATGGAAGACCCTTTGCGACTGGTAGAGCAATGAGGAGTACTCCAATAAGTGGCAGAGGATTTGGTAGAACTGGATCTTCTAGTAGGATCCGATCAAGCACATGGATGGCTCTATTGATACACTTGTTATGCCCGATAGACTGGTAAGAAATTTATACCAAAATACTTCACTAAAACTATAAAAACTCTTATATATATGATTTAATTAATTTAATTTTATTATTTATTTATTATAGATATGGTAGCTAGGTCATCCACTAGGCCAGCTGTAGTTGTGGGAGGCTACACACTAGTCTAGGAGAATTATTGATTACTTAGATTCTAGGTCACGACAGATCATGATAAGAATTTCATATCGTATTTATTAAGTTATTACAGGATCTAATATATATATTAGAATTAATGTATTTCTAAACTGTATAGGTGGATTATATGGAGTATGTCGTTACACGATATGGCAATGATCCATCAACTCAACCCCTCGTTGACCTTGAGGAATGGCTCAAGATCATCGGAGGGGTGAGTAGGAGCCAGGTCATAGAATTCGATCGCAGCTTTGACTCTCAATCGGCTCAATACTCTTCGACGTCCTCACAGGCCTCGATGTTCCAAACTTGGAGTGATGTGCATGTGGAGGAGGTTGGGCAGAGACTTTCAAGCTAGCGATCTCAGAGCTTCTGGGATGCCTTCTGTGATATGGTTGTGGAGATTCTCTAAAACCCATAGCTGTGTGACCAGCTGGGCTCATTGTCTCAGCTATCATATTGAGTAATTATATTAGTAAACTCTTTTATTTATTTTAAGTTTTCATATTTAGCAGCTTTATATATTTAAGCTTAAGTCAGGAAAGGGAATGTAGGAACTAAAAATTCATTCTAACCATCCAATTGATGGGCCAGAGGTGCCTATAGCTCTGTATCATTGAGTAGAATGTATAGGAATAATCTTTTCGAGAATCGGAGAAATGAATCAAAGGATACGCCTCAGTATGGAAAGATATGCCTTCGTATTGAAACTTATTAATAATATTTTATTTTTCTTCATTTCAGAATACGGGGTCGACCTCCGGCTTTCATCCATCAACTGCTGGAGAGTAGTCGGAGGATGAGAAGGAGGATTTGACCTAATATTTTTTTTGTTTTGATGTATTATAACTTTTTTAATACTACTTGTAAAATTATATAAATTATATTTTTAATATAATATAATTAGTTTTTTACTTTTAATTATCATATTATCATTTGATTTTAATTATAACAGGTGCTAGAAACCATAATTGATTGTAATTAATCAAAATAGATTTAAAAAATATTATTATAAATATTTTTTAAAAAATAAAATTAACTATTGCCAATGGCATTAGCGATAGTTTTAGCTATCGCTAATACTTATTAGCGACAAAGAAGCCATTGCTAATTTATTATTTTTTAAAATTTGATTTTAAAATAAAAAAAATAAATAGCAATAGAATTTTAGCTGTCACTAATAGTCATTATTATCGACGGCTAGAAATTCCATTGCTAATAGTGATAATTAGTGGCTAGGATTATTTCGACCACTAATTAGCAATGGTTTTCCATTGCTAAATCTGTTGACGCAAAATCTGATCATCGTCGGAGCCCGCTGGAGTGGAGGCCGATGAGGTCGTCGTCGGAGACCTGCAAACTAAAGTTCCGTCCGAAGTCGATGGGGGGGTGGCTCCTGCAGGACCCTCCAACGATCAAGTCAACTCTGGCCAACAGGAATAGAGTGCTCGGAATGAGTTTCGGAGCTTGAAGAAGAAGAGAAGAGCTTAGAGATCAGAGAGATTTTTTGTTAGCGTATCTGGAGGGTCCTTTATAGGTGGAGCTTAGTTGATGGTGATGGCCATACCGCCTGGCAGAGAGCCGTTGGGGCTGCATAGAATTCGGTATGGAGAGGAAGGCGTCGTCAGGTGGATGGTGACAGCCATACTGGTAGGTCATGGGCCGCATGGAGTTCGGTACGGAGAGAAAGGCATCGTCAGGTGGATAGTGATAGCCATATCATCCGATCTTATTGCCTGTTGCATACTGATGGCGATAATTCATCTAGAGAAGTTCGGACTTGTAGGAGAGTTCGACTGAAGGAAAAGCTCGGAAGGAGCTCGGCCATAGAGGAGTTCGGAGGAGCTCGGCCGACAGAAGGGATGACTGCTTGAGGAGCTTGGGCGCTGGGGGATTCTATTAAAGCTCGATCGCTTGGAGTCTAAGGAGCTCGGCCGCTAAGTAGCTCGACCGACTGAAGGGGTTTGGTCCTGACGCTAGGAGTCCGAAGGAGCTCGGTAGCTAAGTAGATCGGCCGACTGAATGGGTTAGAAGAAGCTCGGCCGCTGGAGGTTCGATCGAAGCCCGACTGCTTGGAGTCCAAGGAGCTCGGCCGTTAAGTAGTTCGGTCAACTGTAGGAGTTTAGCTAAGACCCATCCGTTGAAGCTCTTCCGTGGCTACTGGTTGCATTAGGTAGAGCATTGAACTTGACTTCGATGGGAGCGGGGTTTATCCCCAACAATATTCCCCCTACTTTCGAGCTTGAAATTCGAGGAAAGGGAGTGCAGAAAAAGCGACTACCGAAGTCTTCTTCTGGTCGGCGTGCTGGTTTAGATCAAAGCTCGGAGGGCAGATTTCATCGTCAGCCAAAGTTGATGTCGAAGTTGAGGCCCGAGGAAGATCTCATCTCCAACCGAGGTTGAGGTAGGCCTTATCCACTGCGATCGAGGTCGGAGGTTGAGCTCCTTGGGGGTGATATTGTCTCCAGTAGTTGAGATTAATACGGGCACTCGGGAGGGATCTGATCTCCAGCTGGGGTTGCCTCCGATCTTATATCTGACCGAGATTCACATGGACGCTCGAAAGATTGCTTATCTCTATCCGAGGCTTCTCGAGCGCTCTAGTCGAGGTTGTCTCGGGCGTCTTGACCAAGGTTGTCACAGACCTTATCTCTATCCGAGGTTTCTTGGGTGCTTTGGCCGAGGTTGTCCTGGGCCTTATCTCTATCCGAGGCTTTTCGGATGCTCTGGCTGAGGTTGTCTCGGGTCTTATCTATAGCTGAGGTCATCAGTCGCTTCGGGAGAGATCTTATCTCTAGCCGACGTTGATGGAGATCCTGTTTCTTGCGGACTTCGAAGCTCGGACTTGGACTTTGCTCACGCTAGGATGAGGTTCTCCTCCTGCTCCTAACGGATTATGGGGGTGCATTCGGACCGTTGTCCATCATCCCCCCATCTCGTCTAAGGTGGACGAGGCCTTGGACTTTGCTTGCGTTAGGATGAGGTTCTCCTCCTATTCCTAACGGGCTGTGGGAGCACATTCGGACCATCGTCCGTCTCCTCCCATCTCAACCTTTATGAACGAGGCCTTCGACTTTGCTCGCGTTAGGATGAGGTTCTCCTCCTATTCCTAATGGACTGTGGGGCAGAAATGGACCATCGTCCATCTCCCCGATCTCATCCTTTGTGAACGAGGCCTTCGACTTTGCTCACGTTAGGAGGTTTCTTCCTATTCCTAACGGGCTGTGGGAGCACATACGGACCGTCGTTCGTGCCTCTTCCCCCATCTCATCCTTTGTGAACGAGTCTTCGCTCGGAAGAGATCTTATCTCTAGTCGAGGTTGTCACGGTCGCTCGGAGAGATCTTATCTAGCCGAGGTTATCTCGTTAGGACGAGGTTCTCCTCCTGTTCCTAACCGAGGTTGTTCAGGTTCGGGAGAGATCTTACTCGAGGTTGTCACGGTCGCTCGGGAGAGATCTTATCTCTAGCCGAGGTTGATACTCGCGTTAGGATGAGGTTCTCCTTCTTTCCTAGCCGAGGTTGATTCGTCGCTCGGAGAGAGATCTTATCTCTCGAGGTTGACTCGGTCGCTCGGGAGAGATCTTATCTCTAGCCGAGGTTGATGTGCGCGCTCGGGGGAGTCTTATCTCCTGCGGCCGAGCTTCCCTCGGGGGAGATCTTATCTCCTGCAGCCAGGTGCGCGCTCGGGGGGATCTTATCTCCCGCGGCCGAGCTTCTCTCGGGGGAGATCTTATCTCTGCAGCCGAGGTTGATGCTCGCGTTAGGACGAGGTTCTTCCTGTTCCTCCGAGGTTGTCACGGTCCTCGGAGAGATCTTATCTCTAGCCGAGGTTGACTCGGTCGCTCGGGAGAGATCTTATCTCTAGCCGAGGTTGACTCGGTCGCTCGGGAGAGATCTTATCTCTAGCCGAGGTTGATGCTCGTGTTAGGACGAGGTTCTCCTCCTGTTCCTAACCGAGGTTGTTCACGGTCGCTCGGGAGAGATCTTATCTCTAGCCGAGGTTGAACTGCGCGCTCGGAGGAGATCTTATCTCCTGCGGCCGAGCTTCCCTCGGGGGAGATCTTATCTCCTGCGGCCGAGGTGCGCGCTCGGGGGAGATCTTATCTCCTGCGGCCGAGCTTGTTGCTCGCGTTAGGACGAGGTTCTCCTCCTGTTCCTAACGAGGTTGTTTGGTCGCTCGAGAGAGATCTTATCTCTGGCTGAGGTGTTGCTTCGAGGTTCTCCTCCTGTTCCTAATCGAGGTTGACTTGATCGCTCGGAGAGATCTTATCTCTAGCCGAGGTTGACTCGGTCGCTCGGGAGAGATCTTATCTCTAGCCGAGATTGTTGCTCGTGTTAGGATGAGGTCTCCTCCTATTCCTAATCGAGGTTGTCCACGATCGCTCGGAAGAGATCTTATCTCTAGCCGAGGTTGTCCACAGTCGCTCGGGAGAGATCTTATCTCTGGCCGAGGTTGTTACTCGCGTTAGATGAGGTTCTCCTCCTATTCCTAATCGAGGTTGACTCGATCGCTCGGAAGAGATCTTATCTCTAGCCGAGGTTGTCCACGGTCGCTCGAAAGAGATCTTATCTCTAGTCGAGGTTATCCATGATTGCTCGAAAGAGATCTTATCTCTGGCCGACGTTGTTGCCACGTTAGGATGAGGTTCTCCTCCTATTCCTAATCGAGATTGACTCAGTCGCTCGGAGATATCTTATCTCTAGCCAAGGTTGTCAACGGTCGCTCGGAGAGATCTTATCTCTAACCGAGATTATTGCTCGCATTAGGATGAGATTCTCCTCCTATTCCTAACTGAGGTTGTTCACGATCGCTCGGAAGAGATCTTATCTCTAGTCGAGATTGTCCACGGTCGCTCGGGAGAGATCTTATCTCTAGCCGAGGTTGTTGCTCGCGTTAGGATGAGGTTCTCCTCCTGTTCCTAACCGAGGTTGACTCGGTCGCTCGGGAGAGATCTTATCTCTAGCCGAGGTTGTCAAGTCGATCGCTCGGGAGAGATCTTATCTCTAGCTGAGGTTGTTGCTCATATTAGGACGAGATTCTCCTCCTATTCCTAACGAGCTATGGGGGCACATAAGGGCCGCTGTCAGGGCCTCTCCCTCCATCTCGTCCTTTGTGAATGAGACCTTCGCTCGAAAGAGATCTTATCTCTAGTCGAGGTTGTTGTTCTCGTTAGGACGAGGTTCTCCTCTATTCCTAACGCGGCAATTATTGACTGCTTCTTTCCTATCATCGCATAGTTTTTGCATCCAAAAATAATATTATCGAAAGAAAAGAATTTTATTGAAAGAAAGTTACTAGCAGCCCATCCCCAAATTCTGTATTTTAAGGTCGCGGTAGCATTGTTCCTCTGCGTTTCTTCAACAATAAGTCCCGAGGTGGATGACCTCCTCATGCTGGCCTCCTCAATTTGGTGCAAGCTCTTGTCGTTGGGAGACGACGAATCGCTGATGCACCAAGCTCCTCTTAGGGGCAATGTGGATGACGTCATAAGGTGGTCGACCTTCTTGCGATCTCTGACTATGGCAGCACCGAGCTCCTTACCGTCTCTGGCTATGGCAGCGCCCTTGGCCAATCTTTTCCTGCTTCAGGCTGGTGCCGGAGGAATTTACCCAGTCGCCCCTTTCTGACGAGCTTCTCAATTTCATCTCGGAGCTGGATGCATTTCTCGGTGTCGTGGCCGTGGTCGCGGTGGTAGAGACAGTACTTATTTCGATCGCGCTTGTTTGGGGGAGACTGTAACCCTTCTGGTCTTGACAGCTGATTCTTCACTTCGGTGAGAATCTGAGTTCGAGGAGCGTTGAGGGGGGCGTAGTCGCGGAACCTTCCGAGATGAGGGCTTCTTCGCGGCCCTCTATCGGGGCTTACTCGGTGGCGAGTTTGAGGAGTTCGGGCCCGCCTGCTTTCGGAAGGGGTTTGCGAGCGTGGTCGAACTTCGCTCGACTCTCTATCGTCCGTCAGCCGCTCTCTCAGAGCTTTCTCATCTTTCAACTTGAAGGCTTCTTCCGTACGGGCATATCTCTCGGCCCGAGCCAGCAGATCGGTGAAGTTTCTGGGATACATTTTTTTCAGGGAGAACAGTAAGTCATTTTTCTAAAGG
This sequence comes from Cocos nucifera, assembly GCA_006176705.1. Lineage (NCBI taxonomy): Eukaryota > Viridiplantae > Streptophyta > Magnoliopsida > Arecales > Arecaceae > Cocos > Cocos nucifera. Next base: position 41,165 of record QRFJ01002395.1, read on the forward strand.
CCGTCCTTGAGCGCGGCCATCGCAATAGACTGGTCCAAGTCCCGGACCTCTAATGCCGCGGTGTTAAACCGGGTGACATAAGTTCGGATGGATTCCTCCCATTTCTACTTGACATTCATCAGGAAGTTCAAACCTCGGCGCGGACGTCGGCTGCTGATGAAGTGAGTCGTGAGCTGACTGCTCATCTGATCAAAAGAGAAGATCGTACTCGGCTTCAATGCCGAGTACCAATTTCTAGCTACTTCCTTTAAGGTAGATGGGAAAGCTCGGTACAGTATGGCATCTGAGGCACAGTGGAGCAGCATCATGGCACGGAAGGCCTCTAGATGATCAATCGGATCAGAAGTTCTATCGTAGCTTTCCAGTTGAGGGAGCTCGAAGGTCGGTGGAACAGGTTCTTGCATAATTCAGAGAGAGAAGGGAGGTTCGGCATGGACGTCGGCATGATAAGTCGGGGCGATGCGGCCGAGCTCTTCAATACATCGGTCCATCTTCCACAGTCTGCAATCGAGGGCGTCGTCGGACGATCTTGGGGGCTCTCTCGAAGGGGAGTTCCCTGGGTTATCGCGGTCCTGGCCTTTTTTTTTTTCTGGGCGAGGTTGCTGCCTATCTCTTCTGGGGCGATTCCGGTTCATGTGGTCTGTGGGTTGCCTCGGAGGCTGCTGTAATAGCGTGCAACGCCTCCGTGAGGCCACGGCCACGGATCTGTCGGTCAAGCAGGCCGAACTGCTTCACATCCACCGCGGGTGCAGGTGGAACCTAGGCCGCCGGGGCTGAAGCAGGAACAGACGGGCCTGGACGGGATCGGGTCGCAGAGGCCACCGAACGCCGTGCGGAAGCTCTCCTGGGTGGCGTTTTCTCTTCGAAAGAGAAAAGGAAGATCTCTGGAGAGGGAAGAGAAGGGTCGCCGAGCACTCCTTTAAGAACAAGGGAACCTCGAAGGTTCAGGCCCTTCCTTCTAGCGCCAATCTGTTGGTGCAGAAATCCGTCGCCGCCGGAGGTCGCCGCAATCGAGGCCGCTGAGGCGCCGCCGGGGACCTGCAAAACGAAGTCCCGTCCGGAACCGGTGGGGTGGTGGCTCCGGCAGGACCCTCCGACGGTCAAGTTAGTTTCCGGCCAACAGTAATGGAGTGCTCGGAATGAGTTCCGGAGCTTAGAGATGAGGAGGAGAGCTTAGAGAGTCGAGAGTTCAGAGAGCTTAGCCTTAGTATCTCGGGAGGGGTCCTTTTATAGCGGAGCTTAGTTGATGGTGACGGCTGTGCCGTCTGGCAGAGAGTCGTCGGGCAGCATGGAGTTTCGGTACGGAGAGGAAGGCGTCGTCCGGTAGATCGTGGGAGCCATACGTGGGCCGCATGGGTCCGGAGTCGTGGGCCGCATGGAGTCCGGTACGGAGAGGAAGGCGTCGTCCGGTGGATCGTGGGAGCCATAGTCGTCGCATGGAGTCCGGCGCCGTCCGGTCTTGCTGCAGGCGACAGTTCGTCCAGAGGAGTTCGACTTGTAAAGAGTTCGGCGAAGGAAACCTCGGGGGCCGGCCGGGAAGGGTCTCCGGAGAAGCCTGCCGCTTGGAGTCCAAGGAGCTCGGCCGCAAGGGCTGGGTGGAGTCGGTCCTGAGCTGGAAGTCCGAAGGAGCTCGACAGCTAAGTAGATCGGCCGGCTGAACGGGTTAGAAGAAGCTCGGCCGCTGGGGTTTCGGCTGAAGCCTGACTGCTTGGAGTCCAAGGAGCTCGATCGCTAAGTAGTTCGGCCGACTGTAGGAGTTTGGCTAAGACCCGTCCGTTGAAGCTCTTCCGCGGCTACTGGTTGCATTAGATAGAGTATTGAACTTGACTTCGGCGGGAGCGGGGTTTATCCCCAACAAATACTATTAGCGATGGCAAAATCACTATTAGCGATGGTAATTAGCCATCACTAATAGTCCAATTTTTTATAGTGAGAGCTCATATAGTTTCTATACTAAAACATATCTTTAGCACATGATATTACAAAATGCCCATGAAATGAAGGAACAAATATCATCTACGGGACAACTAGTGGTTCTAGATCTAACTCGTGTAGATCTCCCAATCTTTCTTTTCAGAAAGGAAACAATGTTTTTATTAGGTTGAATTATTAGGTCAATGTATCAAAAATAATAATTTTAAAGTTGAATATAAAATAGGAAAATTGCTTTTGGTTGCATAACTTATTAAAATTTTGAAGTCCCAATGTTTATCCATGTTATATGTAGTGCTAACTTTTTGGGGATATTTTTTAAATTTAATTTTATTTAGAGAATCTTTATGTAATAAAAGACTTGCCTATTATTGTCTCCTATGAGTACAACTTGTAAGTCATTTATGGAATTCTTGCTATGCGAGACGATTAATTGAGCTTCTTTCTCGGTTGGTTTGGGAGCTTAAGAATGCTTTGAAAATAAATTGCTGCAAATTTACAGTAACGTATTCTTAAAAAAATACTAAACTATACAACAAGGCACACAAATTCCAACTGTAAAGAGAAACACCGACTGTGAAGAGAATATAATGGAGTGCATTTATTGCGTTTATTCCTCAATTTCTCAGTTCATGTAAGAGAATAAACACAACAATTATACCTCTAATTCTTCTAAGAAAGAGAGTAGATTCACGTACCTTGTGTAAGAAAATCCAACTGCATTGGTTGTACCTGGGAAGGATGTCTTAATCCATGCAATGCCTTGTCAAATACACAGTCCTTTGCTTATACCTCATATTCGCTGTCTGTTGGACCTCAAAGTTGGACAAAATAATTCTTTCTTATATAAAAGTGGGCTATGTGCCAATTTATTTTGTTTATTATGTAAATTATAAACTAGCTATATTTGTAGTATATACCATTATAAGTTTCTAATAATTTAATATCAATTATTCTGTTAATATATAATAAATCAGGATGTAAAGACGTCAAGGCTACAGAACAAATACCAAAACATTTTTCAATTAGTAATACAACTGATAGTCTCCATCAAAGATATTAGAAATGAAAATCTGAAAAATGTGATGAAGACATCATAATGTACCTGATAGTGGTCTAAACCTAGCTAGCTAATTAAGCAACAACGAACTTATTTAATTTTTTATACTTCCTAATTTCAACCGAGCTAAAATTTCTGGTACAACTTGCACATATATAATTATTGTTATAGAAATTATGATGATCATAACCAGAGTCTGTAGGCATAGCTATCTAATTCCTATTTTTTGTATAAACAATAAGATATTTCAAATAGCAAGACTACCCAATAAGTTACTAGAAGAGAGCTATAAAAATAAAAAAGCATATTTGCTTGATTTGGCAAGTTTTCACTTCAAATTAATATGCTTAACTAAAAAATAAAATGAGGAAATGACATTAGTTGAAAAGAGTAAATCGTTTTACATGAGTTCTTTGGACTCATCAAGTCATCTCTGTCATGAGAAACTTGGCCAGTTCTGTCAAGTTAATTACTTTTGTAAGCTAAGAAATTGTTGATTGACTAAGTTTTTCAACCTTAATGTAGTATCAACCAAAATATAAGCAGGCTAGAACAGTTGATCGGTGGTATTAGTTATCGCATTTTCGCAATTATCCTAATCAAGCCCTACAGCAAACGCTCCCACATGATGAAACACCCCGTTACCTATCCTTGGATGTCCACAAGTGTAGGTACTACGTTTCGCGCCAGTTAGGTTTAACTCAAGCAGCTGGTGGCGGTTGGCACTAGGAAACTACTGGGTCATCAGTTGATCTTTGCATGTATGTGAGTATGGTACCACGTAACAAATCGTCCAAAGCCAAGCTTTAATACAAGTCCAAGCCCGCAAGTCGTTCACACGGTTGCCATGTTGCTTAAAGAATAAAAAATGACTTCACCAGAAAAAAGAACGGAGAAAGTGACAAAGCAAATGCAGTAATGAAACGTTGTGTGTGTGTGTGTGTGTGTGTGTGTGTGAGAGAGAGAGAGAGAGAGAGAGAGAGAGAGAGAGAGAGAGAGGACCACGCTGGTAGCTAGCTAACACAAGCTTGTTGGCAGCTAACCAATTTAGCTCACTGCCCGGCCGGACAGGTGGTGAGCCCGCATATGTTCGATTATAGGCGTTCCCAACTCCATGGGGTTCTGGTTTATCGAAAGTTGGTGCTTTAGAAGATCTCACTATATTGTTGGGGACGATGAATCCATGGCCCCTAACAGAGCTTCATTTCATCAGATAATTATTGTTTTTTTCCAAAAAGAAGAGCTTCATTAGATACCATTTTGCTCCGTCGACCAGGCTGGAGTCCAGTGCTTCTCTTGGCTTCTATCACCACTTCTCTGCGGTACAATAATTAAAACCATTTTGAGGATGCAAACTGTCTTAGTTTTCAAATAGTTGATTTTTAATTCTCCTGAACGAAAGGATGAAGAGGATGAATATTATATGCTTTACTGCGGAGCCATGACGTCCCTATTTTGAGGTGTGTTGAATAAAACTGGAGAGAGAATTAGCATGTTAACTTATGTTTTTCAGGATAACTACTTCCTATACCAAGTCATGAGAGAGAGAGAGAGAGAGAGAGAGAGAGAGAGAGACTTTTGCCGTGATTTCATAGTTACTGTATGTACTTGCTATATCAAGTAGATTTGAAATATGAGATCAATAAGATTGGCTACTTTGTCAATTGAACCAAACCTAAACTATGATACACGTGACTATTGCTTGCTTATTCTACACATGTACCCATAGACCAGACACTGACTTTATTTCCATCTAGCTTCAAAAGTTCTCCACCCTTTTTTGGTGGAGAGTTGAGGGGACAAAGAGTAGTTCCCCATGTTTGTGAGGTGCACGGAATGGATTCAATCCTTGCTGGTTATCCTTGAAGTAGGATGAGTATACGAATATATGAGAGACCATATTTTGGTATATATACTGAAGAAAAAGGTTATCATTTTTCTTTGTTAATGAATGAAAAAAGATGGGGAAACCTAAAAGATATGGGCATCGCATAGGGCTAATCAGTAAAGATACATGAATATGTTATTTTTCAGTAATAAACGTACAGTCCCTGGTCTTCATTTGGGACCAAGAAGGTGGACATAATCTATGAAGAGTTTTCTTGGTTGCAACAATCAATATGTAGCATTTCTCTCAAAAAAATTTTTAGAAAAGCATCATTATTACATGTCAACAATAAAGTTTACTGATCACACTTTGTCAATTCCCTACTGTGCGCTACAATCTCTCCCACTCTAATCCATTCATAGATGACCATGTATAGTGACCTAACTTCTGAACCACTGACTATTAATTTAATGTTTTTATAGCCAGAAACGTTCTTCCGTTTACTATAAAACAACAAATGCATAAATTGTGCAACCTCCAAAGATTTCCATGCACAAATTATAACCAGGATTCTGTCAAACAGCAAACTAATATTTTGTTAATACTTGTTTAAGTGTGGTTGAGATTATATTTTTCATGCTTCATATCATTGATCCAATAATATATTTCTTATGTGCATCTTTCACCAATAATCCCTACTTAGACACTATTATTTTAGATTTTGTTATTTTCGTAGACCCGTAGAAGATACATATTGATGATTCAACCACTATTAGAAACTACGAGAAAGAATTAGTCAAGATAAGAAGTTATTTCCTTTGGCATCTTACCTTTTCTCTCTCCCCGTCTAAGATAAGCATCTTCCTCTTTAAGTAGGTTTACCATATCAGGAAAATTCAAGGTCGAACAGACAATGAAAGCAAGGCTGCACTGCAAGGACTGTCCACTTGGTAAAAGCATGGCAAGGATATCATTCATCCAAACATGCTATTTGACCACCATATCTACGAATCAGCTGCTCACAGGGCCTGTCCTCTGAAATTACCTACAAAGCAATAGGAAAAGGGGGAGAAAAACCATAGTCACGATAGCTTGTTCTAGCTAAAACCTAGATTCTACTGCACTAAGAACTAGGGTAAGACATACCTTCACTCCAAATTCCATGGCATGCTAATCCATTCCATGGCTTCAAGGAGAGGATTATATAAGATGTCAAGTCATACCCATCGATCATTGTGGCTCAATTCCTGCCATCCGATCGGAAAGGAGGTTAACTTTGACTTACGGGTGGGGTTCCCATGTGACAACGTAACAACCTCTCGTTACTCATGCACTAAGAGAGAGAGAGAGAGAGAGAGAGTTGATGACAATACTAACAAGGTGGAGGGTGCAATTGGCTAATATTGCAGAGCAGTGGTCAGGAGAGGTGGATGACTTGGTGAGACTTTCACCAATTAGAGAGGTTAGATGTGCTCGTGGGCTTTTGAACCGCAGTTTGTGGACAAAAACACATCCACCACTTCTTTTATCTACCAATACCAGCTTCTTGCTCTCCAGAATCTCAGATGTACAACAAACGAGATCTCGGTAAACAAAGAGATTCAAGAAAACCCAAGAGTCCTCTGGAAAGGAAGTATGCGACATGCCTTCGGTTGTTGCTTAGTATTTACGTAACTGAGAAAAGAGGGGTCGATCCAGGTTGACTGGCTAGAATAATTCACCCAGCTTTTGGAAATTGTCTTCTGTGAATATTATTCACCGACATAAACGGCTACTTTCCGCCGTTTAAATTACCACCATCTGTCTCAACACTGGATTCTGGTTGCATGAATGATTGATCCTCTTTCACGGCATCAACCGTTGGATTGCATCTTACACAGTTTTTAAAGCAGATGCATCGCTCTCAAAGCATGCAGGTATCTTCCCACTCTCGGCCTGCACATCTTTCAAAGTGGATATTGCATCATCCAATGGTAGGCATTGCAAAAGAAGATCAACCGTTCTTTTGCACGAAAAATACAACCCGAACCCCTCAACACTTCGCATGCTGTTTAAATTATTGTCTCATTGGACCACATGATCCTCATGCCTGGCGATGCACGGTCAAGATATATGCCACCATCTGCCTTGCGGTTCATGACCTTACACTAGTGATGGAAGGATAGATTGTTAATTCAGGTAGACTGAGCAAATTTGGAATAGAGAAGTTCTTTAGCTGCCAATTATGTTTTTCTAAAGAGTCGCATAAGGTAATTTGTGATGGCATTCATCACTGTGCTGCTCTCCACCTAAACACATAGCATCGTTGGAGCAGGGCACAGTTTGATGACATTTGCAACTGCCTTAAATTATTATAACATGAAATGCGCGTACTAATATGAAGAGTACTACGGGTACATGTTCAACAATAACCATGTGGAGGACATATAATTCAACTTGATAAGTAGCTTTGTTAAATTAGTACCTCATACTGTACCGAAATTTAGCTACAAATTGTTTTTCTCCATCTGGCAGTGACTGAAGTTTTACATGAAAGCAAGGAGACCAAGAGTTTAGATAAAAACTATTGCATTATAAAAAGTAAGAGTATTAAAAGTTATCTTTCGTAAAGGATCAAGGTTTTCATCAAGAAAGCTCATGATGAGGGTAATGATCAAAATAAAACTATGTTAAATTTACATAAGCCTAATTTATCATGAAGGATTCACCTCTGATACGCAATTACATACCCTGTAGGTCATTGCTAATTAATAAAAGCAACTAAATTTGTGGTACATGAATGAATAGTACTTGGAGAGAAACCATATTATACGTCACTTGCCTGTTGGATTGAATTTCCAAAATAGAGAAAAATAAAATTAGAAGGTAAACTACCATGATAAATGTTATTTTATTTGATTATTTGATTTGGACTGGCCTGTCAAGTGGAAAGTTTGCTTTATTTGGTGCATGTGATTCTGGTGGCGCATTTAACTCCTCTTAACTCTTAAGTAAGTCATTGATATATGACCTACAAAAAAAATGATTAATCACACAAAAAATTCTTAAATTATTTGAAAATTTTTAATTTCCTCTTAAACTTTTATTATGACAATCAGGACACCCAACTTTCCAATTTATTCAATTCGAATCCTGGCTATGATTTCCATCTGCCCACCATGATGGATTTTTCATGTAATCGTATATGGCCTTTTGATGTGTTCCCCTTTTATTGACATGAAAGATAGAATGTTGATGTCCATTCCCCCCATTTTCTCTCTCTTTTGGCTTTTGAATAGGGTTTCATCTCCATTCATCTTTGCTTCCTATCTGGTGATTGTTGACCAATCATGATTGCAAGGCGAGTCATGAGAGTGAGAAAGAAAGAGTAGAGTTGCAAAGGATGGCTAGTTGGAGAGTTGAAAGTTCTTTCCACTATTTAGTAAGTATGGAGTCGACTAGAAGCAATGAGTTGCAGATCAGCATAAGTACAATCTTTTACTTAAAATATAGACTTCATTGAGTGATGATAGCTCTGGACAAAGACCAAGGGCTTTGCCAAACTCTTAGGTCAGTATGACTAATGTCTTGGGTTTTTAGATATTGAATTATGTTGCTATGGGTTCCTTAATTACAATGACATTTGTGAATATTTGTTGTTGGCAGAATGATTTCTACCATTGATATTTTGCATGGGTTGATCCTCAAATAAGGGTTCAAGTGAACGTAGCTCTTCTTGAAAAAAGGAACAAAGCTAGAGACTTGAAAGTTGAGGTGAGAAAATTATCTACAATCATTGAAAGGTATAAAGATATAGATTTGGTTGAAAAGAATATGTGGTAGAATCCAAAGGAAGGACAATTGGTTTGTTAGAAGAGGTAGAGATTTTTAAAAGTGAGGCAATTGATATGAAAAAATGAGATAATAAGGTTAAAGGTTGAAGAGTTGAGGAGGGCATGCAAAGCATGCTACAAGGGAGAAATTTTATGTTATTGCATCATGCTTTCATAAATTCTGCTAACAATGGGGATCATATCTTGAGTGATTGCATATATATGATTATGTAATGATTTTGATAGGGATAGTTATAGGGAGGACAAGCTAGTGCATTGGACTTTTGGAAATCAGTTTTATAATGAATGTAATGCTTTATATTAGATATTTGCTTCTATGGTTTAATTATCATTATATTCCAATTTTGTGTATTATTATATATGTTGATTGTATGTTGTATCATTTTAATGCACTATGAAATGAACTCTGAACATATTGAATGCATGGCACATGCTAATAAGCTTTGAAACATGGATATAATGAGAATGCCAACGCTATAATCTGAGCATGTGAAATGGATATATGTGAAAAGGATATATGCGATAGTGCTATAATGAGTATTATGTAGCAATGTTGTTAGTTTTTACCTATTATAATTAAAAATCTGTTATGTACATCTTATATAATTGTCATCTTACCCCCTTATAGAGGCAATTTTGTCAATTTAATATTAATAGCAATTTTGCCAAGCTCAATCTTGTCTTTCAAAATGCACCATACAAATTGCTGAAATCATCACAACTTCTCATTGTTTCAATCATCTTGGGTTTATTAAGCTAGTGAATCAACATTGTGAGACCTTCACCCATCTTCATGAATACTTATTTTAGGTGGTTGGCCTAGAAAGTTTGGAGCACTTCATATTTGGAGAAAATCAGTCTATACAAACTATGTATTTGTGTTCCATAAGGAAAAGCAAGAACTTCCAAGCATAACATAGGAAAAGTAAATATAAAGGATTAAATAGTTATTCCAGGAGCAAGGAAGATATGGTCAGAAAATAGGAAGATATACATGTTGTTAATCTAAGGATAAATTTTGATGATGTCAAAATACTTAAGTACATTTGATACCAATGTAAGCTTGAGAGTATGTTTGTAGAGAATCTCTTAATGCTCAAAAGTTGCACTCATGATTACAAAGAAGTCCTCTTTAAATTAATCAAAGAAAAATTTTTCTAAGATTTTTGGAAGAGGATGGAAGAGAAGAGTCAACTTCTAGAACTTGAGCTGACTCTAGCATGCCTAAAAAAAATATGCACAGCCTACAAGTTGACCCTAACATATCTCAAGTCGACTCTAGTAGAACCTGAGTTGAACCCAATTATAAAATAAGAGTTGATCCTAAAATTATCTTAGGGAGCAAATAGAGAGCAGTGGTGAGAAATTGTAAAAACCTGAGTTGATCCTAACATATCTTGAGTCGACTCTAGTAGAATAAGAGTTGACCCCAACAAAACAAGAATTGGCCCTGGAATGGTCTTAGAGAGTACTGAAAAATTATCTAAACTCGAGTTGACCCCAATAGGATATAAGTTGACCCTTTATTAGTTTCAAAGTAAAGATAAAGCACTTAAAATTGGTCAATTCCTAAGTCAACTCCAGTTTCTCATGAGTCAACCCCAATTCTAGAAGAGTCAATCCCAACAATAGTCGAGTCGACTCCTGAATGGCTATAGTTAAAAAACAAAGAGCCATCATGAGATGCTGTGCTTCATGAGTCAACTTAAAGAAGTCGACTCAACCCCCGATGACCAATATGAGTCAACCTTTGAAGATTAAGAGTTGACTCCTTTGCATCTGATAGCCTAACAATTAGTTTTGCAAAATGGTTCTAACGAATAGAAAAAGGCTGTAACAACTAGTTCGAGCTGTCCAATAGTCTTTTTACCTCTTCTAGCAGGTTTTGGACATATTTAAGCAATGAATTAAATTAGGGAATATATAGAAGCAATATCCAAGCAAAAAAAAGAAAAAGAAAAAAAAGGGGAGAACTCAAGAGTGCATTTAATTTCCATCTTTTGTCATTTAATCCATTTGAGAAAAGAGCTTAAGTGCATTCATTGTGCAAACTATCAGCTAAGCAATTCTTTAAAGCCTTCTTTCAAGTTTCTCTCAAGTAATTTGAAGGAAAAGTCTAAGATTTCTAGCATATATTTTAAATTTTTTTTCAAAACTAGATCAGAAAAAGTAATAAATTAATCATATTAATTTATTTAAAATATATAAATAAATTTCAGATCTAGGATCTAATGACATGATCTATGCAAGTAAATAAATCTAAAAATTAAATATTAAATAGAGATATGGATATTGATCATATCAACATCAAATAAAAATCTAGATCTACTATTGAGATCAAATCTCAATATCTTTTTCGCAAGCCAGGATCTCAACTTGCTGATTTGACGCTGAGGTTGTTGCTTCAAGCCGCACATGCATCTAGCCTCTATGAAAAATCCATCTGAAGCCTCGATCATTGATCGAAAGTCTAGCAACTGAAAATCAGCATAGTATGCTAGCACTGCGTTGATCCTTCTTTGATAGTTGATGGCAAATCCTCTTCTTCGAATGATCTTGGAATCTCCAAGGACCAAAAAGAAGATGGGAGGATCTAAAAGAACTCTTTTTCATCATCATTTTTGCTAAAAAAGATTATGAAAAGGGATCTAAGGGAAAACCTAGAGAAGACCTCTCTTCTCCCTTTTTTTCCTCTCATTAGGATACAATAGTTTGTGCCTTTACAAAATCCCATGCCCAAAGACCCTTTGCACCCAAGGTTTCCATGCCCAAGCCCTCTCTCTCAGGTCTAATACATATAAAAATCTCATGTCCTAACTCTCTTTAAATAGAGAGTTATGATAGAGATCTTGTCTAGATCAAATACTTAGAAAGGTACGTCCAAATTGAGCAAGGATTGGGGTGCCCAACTCTTAGGTGCCTCCTTCTTATTTTGTGGCATGGACTCCAGGGAATATGCACACAAAAGTATCCTATTTTTCATAAAATATCAGAGAAAAATTAGGTGGGTTGGTGCCTTAAGAGGATAAGAAAAGTTGATGTATGAAACTCTATCCAATAGAGTTTCAAGTCAAAATAACTTATTTGTTTTGATCTATTCCATAATTAATTTACTTCTAAAAAGGTGGGAGTGACACAAAGGGCATGGAGGCTTTCTAGGCATGAGAAATCCCACACAAATTTCAAGAAAAAATGGCATGGGGTGGTGAGTTGGTGCAAGAAAGAAGTTGTAGGATTTCATATAGTGCTCCCAAGCCTTAGAGGGCCACAAAAGGAGCTAGGATGTTAGCTTCAAGAGTCTAGAATAGGTATGAGTCCTAGAGCTAGGATAGAAGTTGTCCTAGGATGAAGGCAGCATGTAGTCCTGCATGGATTCAATGTTCAGGTGTGAGAACCTTGAGGGACTTGGTAGGTGCTCCGAAGATTTGGAACACAAGGTGGAGTAAAAGATCAAAGCTAGAAAAAAAATTAGTCAAGATAAGAAGCTGACACATAGGCTGATGGGCTTGGATACGCAGTTGAGCCAGCTCGAGCTAACTTGGGGTGCAGTTGAGCTAGCTGTCTCAGGTAGATAGAAGATAGGATTCAGATGAGATGCAGTCGAGCCAGCTTGGCTACTGATAGAGCCGGCTCAATGATGGTGAATAGAACTGATGGAATTTTCTATTTGGGATCTTAAGATCTGGTCCAATAAGATCTTAAGGTGGCTAACATATGTATAGATTGGATTTAGATCCAAGAGATGAGAGCATGAGAGACATGGGTGTACATGGGCTCGATGAGTGCTTTAATGTCTTGGATTAGCTAGGAGAGTTTTTAGTTAGGCCTAATAGCTATGTATAAATATATAGGTTATATTAAGATTTTATAACATGGATTGAAATACAAATCTTTTCTTTCTCAATCTCTCTTCTCTCTTCTCTTTAGAATTGTTGCCCAAAAGAGGGTGCCTCCCTCAAGCCCAAAGAGGAAGGCGCTCCATCACAGATTCAGATTAGGTGGATCAATAGTCTACTACCTTAGAGAATGTCAAAGTTCTTTTCGAGTCCATGCTAATGATCAGAAATTTTTGCAATACATGGTATCAGAGCTAGGTCATCATGATGTTACAATAATTAATATCTGAGCCTGATGGTGCGTGAAAGTGAAGGAGAAGTCATATCTTAGATCCATCTTTATTATTGTTGTAGTTTGGCCAATCAGGAGCAGCGGGTTGAAGATGGAGGTCGAGAGGATTAATAGAAAGAATTTTTTCTAGGGTGGAAGGTTTGGGTGCATGATTTTTTGATTGATCTTGATTAGAAAGACCGAGGGTGTATGATGGATGACAGGATTTTCTAGGAAGATGGACAGTATAGAGCTGTTTGGTAGATGAAGAGAGATTTTCTAAGGGATAATGGTCGAAGAATAGCTGAAGAAGTGACTATACATCCTTTAATTATAGGAAGGCAGGAGAAGTAGTCGAGAATGTATTCAGTGATTTGACCAGAGCATGAATTTACAAAATCTTGGAGATGATGGAGATGGATGATCCATGGAGGTCCAGTAGGTCAGTGCTGGATGGCTAATTTTGAATCAGATTTCTTCTACAAGAGCACTAAAGAGAGTCATGATTCAGGTGGAGGATGGATTATGTACAGTAAAAGAGGATCTGGATACTTATGAGGAGATGACACTAAGATGAGATAGAGAGCACTGGAGTGCTACAGTAGTGCTTTTCTAAAGGCATGGGACTGAGAGAGGCTCGACGGTGTAGCAGCTGAGGGAGATATCTCAGTAGAGAGTGTCAGAAGGCATCTCAGGAGGATCGAGAGCAGGTCTCAGGGAGAGTTAGAGAGTCTCAGAAGATTTGAGATGAGATAGATAGTTTTGAGCCTAGAACATGGTTGAGCTGTAGTTTCTCCAGGTGCAACTAATGAGATGGCTGATGCAGGAGCAAAAGAGGAGAAGATTAGAATGAAATTTTCTAGGATTCAATCGCTAATTTTAAAAAGTTGGATGAGCTCTTAGTTTTTGGAGATGCCCATGGATTGCGAAGGTATTCGAGATGGCTTCGAAGGGGTCCGCGATGTGCGAAGGGTCCGAAGTGATAGCGATGGTATTTGAGGTGTAGCAGTAGGTTTAGTAGTGCAGTATTAGATGGTTGGCCTTAGGAGACTAGGTTATAGAGTTAGCTTCTATGGCATCAAGTGGGCTTCGATTTTAGATGGAGCATCGGGTAGAGGTGGCTTTACCGGTAGAGACATGACACGAGTTTAGAGTGGAAAAGTGCAAGAGGACCAATATTCTAGTACCAATGTCGGAGATGCATAGTTCTTGATAGAGTGGCACGTATGAAAAAGACTAGCAAAGTTCTGAGGAGATCATGTTAGGATATGCAGCGAGTATCGGTACAGAAATGCTGTGAAATCTCAAGAAAAGTCTAAGATAATTCTTGCAACTGTCAAGCAGAAGGATTTCTACAATTTCACGATGGTGCAAAGAAGCAAGCTAAGATCTTTAGCGATGAAGGCGGTTATCCCAAAGTTCTTAGAGATACACAATAGTTGAAGAAGATTGGCAAAGATGGTGTTTGCATAAGAAACTATCAGGGTGCATAGTGACAGCAAGATCATGCAGGAGAATATTGCTAGGTGTACCAAGGCTTAGACGCACTAAGGTAGAGATTGTAGGATTTGGTATGGTTCTCCCAAGCCTTGGGGGACCATAGGAGGAGCAAGGGTGTTGGCTCTGAAAGTCTAGGATAGGTGTGAGTCCTAGGACTAGGATAGGAGTTATCTTAGGATAAAGGCGATGTGTAGCCCTGCACAGGCTCGAGGTTCAGGTATGAGAATCTTGCGGGACTTGATAGGTGCTTTAGAGATCTGAAATATAAGATGGAGCAAAGAATCAAAGTCAGAAGAAGAATCAGCAATGACAAGAGGCCAGCTCAGGCTGAGATCGAGCTGACTCAGGGTGCAACTGAGTTGGCTGTCTCAAGCAGACAGAAAATAGGATTCGAACGAGATACAGTCGAGCCAGCTTGGCTACTGATGGAGCCAATTCGATGGTGGTGAATAAAACTAGATGGGATTTTTTATTTGGGGTCTTAAGGCATGGTCCAATAAGGTCTTAAAGTGGCTAACACTTGTATGGGTCAAGTCTAGATCTAGGAGATAAGAGCATAGGAGATATGGGTGTACATGGGTTCGATGAGTGCTTTCATATATTGGGTTAGTCAGGAGAGTTTTTTGTTGACTCTAATAGCTATGTAAAAATACATTGATTATATTAGGATTTTATAATATGGATTGAAATGCAGATCTTTTCTTTCTCAATTTCTCTTCTCTCTTCTCTCTAGAGTTGCCACCCAAAGGAGGGTAACTCCCTCAAGCATAAGGAGGAAGGGGCCCCATCATAGATCCAGATTAGATGGATTGATAGTCTACTGTCTTAGAGAATGCCAAAGTTCTCCTCAGGTCCATGTTAAAGATCAAGGATTTTCGCAATATGTGGTATCAGAGCTAGGTGATGCCATGGTGATGTTACAATAGAAGTCCTACTTAAACTAAGACTTCATGCTTTGACTAGTTAAAGCTATTCTTTAGCCCAATTAAATAGATCTTGATGCAACCTAATTAGTGGTGTTCCTAATCCAATTAGAAGCCCAATAAAATCAGATTAAATCTAAATTAATTATGATTTTAAATTTTAATCAAATTAAAAATTAGGTGCACTCAAGTTCTAACTCAATTGGGACTTATTCTCTCTTGCAATTGGCTTATCCCATAAACCAATTGAACTTAATCCAATCAAGCCCAAACTAAATCTAATTGAATCATATTTAATTAGACTTGCTCTCAGCCCTTAAGCTCAATCAAATTGAGCTAATTAGCAATACGATTGCTAATCGATTCTTCTATAACACTTGCACCAGGTCAAACATCAATCATAGTGAGTGTTTAATCCTAAAATAATTCTTAATCATTATTCAACCATCTGATCAGATCGAGACCTCTTATATGTGTGATCCCATAGGGTCGAATCTAAGCTGATAGCATCATAATAAATTTTTATATCAATCAAAATAATCATCTAGCAATGGTACCCGATAGTCGGTTAGGTCGAATGTATAAAGCAATACTCTTTGAACCCATATGGATATGGTTTTTGTTTAATTCATCCTCTTGACCTAAATGCTCATGGAACAACTTAGAGTTTAATTGTTAACCCTGAATAGATCATCCATATTGTATTTGAAAATACCAAATCCATTTCATATATTATCCTGACCAAGATTTTGCTAAATTAAAATGCAGCGATGCATTATCTCCAAACTCTTGGAGTAGCCAATTTCAACTTGATCAATCACCGATTTTGCAAGTACTTGATTGTGCTCCAAAACTTTTCATCAGCAAATCAGAAATTCAACTAGTCCAAAATCAAAGCACAATAAGTTGCTTGTAAGCCACTATGACGATCTCAAGTTTAAGGGATACTTATACCCATATCCCATCAGAGCAATTCTTGATAGCAGAATATGTTGGAATTGGTCACGTTCAATGATGATGTATCCCTATATCTCATCTGTATGCCATACTAGTATTTTCACACTTCTTGGTTAAGAGGACAACTAACCTATATGGCACACAATGATCTAAATTCGATAAATATTATCATCCTAATTAACAACATATTATTTGATCATGAATAATTTAAAGTCTTATTGATAAATCATATCTTTATCGAATCTAAATAGTCCTAAGAACTTCATCATAATAAAGAAGTTCATTAAAAGATGTAGACTTATGATAAAAAATACTAAAAATAAATATTTATTTAATAATAACTTTATAATTATATAATAGCATAACCGTTAACAGACTGACGATTGATTTTGGGATACATTTTCTAACAACTTTTACTTATCCAAAAATTATTCGGTATAGTATCTAATATCCATCTTCGACTTATGGTTGTTAAACTTCTTTACCGCCAAGGCTTTAATGAAGGGGTCGGTTAGGTTCTCCTTTCCATCGATCTTCTAAAAATTGATATCATCTCGATTCACGATCTTTCAGATCAAGTGGTAGCAGTATAGTATGTGCTTCGTCTGCTGATGTGCCTTTGATTCCTTCATCTGAGCGATAGCTCTAGTGCTTTCATAGTAGAGCAGGATCGAACCATCTAGGAAGGGTGCCACTCTAAGGTCGGTGATGAACTTTTTCAGCCACATAGCTTTTTTCATAGCATCAGATGCCGTGACATACTCCATCTTGCATACTGAGTCTACCATAGTGTGCTGCTTGGAACTCTTCTAGTAGATGGCTTCATCATTTAGGATAAAAATAATCCAACATGCTTCTGTTGTCATCATGGTTAGATTGAAAGCTGGAGTTTATAAATTCTACAAGTTTCAAATCTAACTCACCATAAACCAGCCACTAATTATTAGTATTTCTTAAATACTTAATGATAATTTTCACAACCTTCTAAAGATTCTTTCTTAGATCAGATTAGTATCTACTCATTACTCCTAATGAGTATGTCATATCTGGTCTCGTATATGTCATAGCATACATGATAGATTCTACTATTGAAACATATAAGATTCTACTCATATACTCTCTCTCTTCAAAAATTATTGGATAATTCTTCTTAGAGAGAGAAATTTTATGGCCTATCAAAAGATAGCCCTTTTTGCAATTCTTCATGTTGAATCACTTCAGCATAGTTTTTTGAAATTCTTCATCCCTAGGATGTAGGATGCTTCACCCAAGTTCTTTATGGAGAACAAAGATGACAGCCATACTTTTATTTCTTGCAATACGGGGACGTCATTCTCAATTAAGAGAATATCATCTATGTATAAAATAAGGAATACAACTATTGAAACATTTATCCACTTGTAAATATAGGATTTTTCTTCGTTCTTAATAAAGCCATACATTTTGATCATCTTGTCAAAATACATATTTCAACTTTGAGATGCCTACTTCAATCCATAAATGGATCTCTGAAGCTTGTACATCTTAGACTTGTCTGTGGATCTGAACTCTTCAGATTGTATCATATACACCTCTTCTGACAGCTCTCCATTCAGAAAAGCTATTTTCATATCCATCTGCCAGATCTCATAATCTAGATGGACAACTATCGTAGCATAATCCAAATGGATTTGAGCATTGCCATATGAGAGAAAGTTTGTTATAGTTAATACCATAATATTGACGATATCTCTTGGCAACCAGATGGGCTTTATAGGTCTCTATCTTTTCGTCTGCACCTCTCTTTCTTTTGAAGATCCACTTACACCCAATGGCTTTAACCCCTTTAGGTGGGTTGACCAATGTCCATACATCATTGACCTTCATGAACTTCATTTCAAATTTTATGGTCTCAAGCCATTTTTAAGAATTAGATTTCTCATTACATCCATATAGGTGATCGGATTCTCATTATTCTTATCAAGTTTGATAGGATCACCATCCCAAACTAAGAAACTATAGTATCTATCCAGCTGATGTGGTACTCTACTAGATCATCTTAATGGTGCAGGTACACTAGGCTCCGAGTATAATCTAATCAAATTCAATTTTAGTTCAGTTACTGATGTTGTTTTTTCTACCTATTGAACTTTCTCAAGTTCAACCTTAGAGGCAATAGTTTCTTTACCAAGGAACTTCTTTTCTAAAAAAATTGCTCTATTATTGATGAACACATTTTGTTCTTCAGCATGGTAGAAATAGTAACCCCTAATTTTCTTGGAATATCCTATAAATATATACTTATCAGACCGGGGTCTAAGTTTATCTATATGCAAATATTTGACATAGGCAGAACAACCCCAAGCCTAAAGGTGAAAGAGTTTAGGCCTATGCCTAATCCATATTTCATATAGTCTTTGCAATAGGTTTACTTAGTATATTGTTCAAAATAAAACATGCAGTCTTAAGTGCATAACTCCAAAAAGAAACAGGTAGACAAGTAAACCCTATCATGGTTTGAAATATATCTAACAAAGTTTGATTCCTCCTTTTCAATACACCATTATGCTGTAGTGTCCTTAGAGGAGTCCACTATAAAAGAATCCCATTCTCTTCTAGATATGTCAAGAACTCACTATATAGGTATTTACTTTCTCGATCTGATTGAAGAGTTTTAATATCTTTTTTAGTTTATTTTTCTACTTCATTATGAAATCATTTGAATATTTTAAATGATTCAGACTTATGATTCATAAGATAGACATATCCATACCTAGATAGATCGTTGATAAACGTAATGAAATAGTGATATCTACCATTGGCACTAGAGCTCATAGATTCACATACATCAGTATGTACAAGATTTAAAAGCTTAGTGGCTCTCTTATCTTTTTTAGTAAAAGATGATTTTGTCATCTTTTCAAGAAAACAAGATTCATAGGTCGATAATGATTCACAATCGAAGATTCCCTCTTTGGATAATTTATTTATCCTATTTCTATTAATATGATCTAGCCTGCAATGCCAAAGGTTGGCTTTAATGACATTATCTAATCTAGGGCCTTTATTAGATGTGTACATTACATTTACAGGCTATGATAAAATATAGATGCCATTTCTTTGCTGCTTACATATTATTATAATATCATTCATAATGATATCATAATAATCTTTTTTTATCGATAAATGATAATCAATTTTGGCCAAAAGACCAATAAAGATTATATTTATCAAAAAAGAGGGACAGTAATGACAATCATCTTAAGAAATAACATTACCATTGAAAATAAGTTGAACTATTTTCAAAGCTAGAACTAGAATAGATCTCCCATCTCCAATATTTAGGAATCACTCACTATTCTTAAATTTTTTACTAACTTGAAATCCCAATAAATTATAAATATAAACTGGACTTCTGATATCCAATACCTAGGTAATAGTATCATAAATAGAGAAATTATAAGATATTATCATATAACATCTTTGATAAGCAACTTCTTGCTCTTTTCTCTAGTTCAATCTATTAGGATCATGGGAAGCAAGGTATTGAAGATAATTCCTCTTCCAGTGCCCTTGCTTCTTACAGTAGAAGCACTCTGCCTGATTTAGGTCAGTATTAGATCTTTTATTTAGACTGGGCATAGAAGCCCCAGCATGAACTTCTTCGTGCTGCTGAATAATATTCAACTTCCAATACTTATTATTGAAGTTGGGTTCCATAAGTATGTCACTGTCTAATAGTGAATAGAACAATAATGGTTTGGTCTTAACTACATAAAGAAGAATCAAAAATCTAATTAGTAAATGATTTATTAAGCCTTAAGATTTAGACTTTAATCAAAAGATTCTTTCATTATTTTTTATGACTTGGTACCCTCAACCTCCAATCTAAGAAATTATCCTAATTCCTTAATTGGTATTAGAATCCACATGGACTGCATATGGGTCCGAGAAAAGGTCTGGCTAATCCATGTGCATCTATGGATAGATTCTTAACTAATTATTTTTTAAAATAATTTTTAGTATTAGGTTTTGTCCTAGATATCTTTTCAATAGGTTAGGACCTTCATTGAAAGTTCCAGTTAGGTCCAACCATTAACATGATTGAGTTTCGTACATCAAACGAACAATGACCATGCTCGAGGAAAACTCTGGCTAACCTGATCACTATTTAAAGAGTGCAATCTAATCATCATATGATGAATGATAATTCTAATATCTTGATGAACATCTGACGTAAGTTACCTTCAATATCCATCCAGACTATTGAATCCATTACCATCCATCTTAATGGAAGGCTACGATCTAGTTATCACCATAACTATTTTATTTTAAGGATCTAATAATTTTAGAAAATTTAATTAACATATTTTAAAGAGGAGATAAGAGTAACTAGCTAATTCTAATCCTCCTATTGACTTTACCAAGTCAGATTAATAGAGACCATAAATAGGCTGGTCTAGGAGCACCTAAATCAATCACACTGATTTACCTAACTGACATGAGTCAGCTCAAATTATCAAATGATCTAATCAAAACATAACTTCACTAAGAAGGCCAGGTAAGTGAGATCGGTGGAAGAAAAATACCATTAACTTATCAAAGACGGAATCAATACGAGTAGCTCCTAATTAACGACCATCGATCATACATTGCCAAACTTATCTTAAAGATCAATTAGTTAATTAGTTTTGATTGGATCAACCTAATAGTTTGTACTAGATCGTTTAGCCAAGAATCAAGTC
Source organism: Cocos nucifera (assembly GCA_006176705.1). NCBI lineage: Eukaryota > Viridiplantae > Streptophyta > Magnoliopsida > Arecales > Arecaceae > Cocos > Cocos nucifera. Next base: position 62,029 of record QRFJ01002395.1, read on the forward strand.
TATTTTGGTTCTCATTAAAAATATGGACTTGACCAACTACAACTATTATAATTGATTTATATAGACCTTAACCTAATCTAAGACAACTATTGATTAGATTTAGTCAATTCTTTAATTAAGTCCATTCTTTAATCTAATCTTAGGTCTAACCCAATTAATGGATCTAATTCCATCTAACCCATTAACCTAAATGTTATGATTTATGTCTTAGGATCTTCAATTCATAATTCTAGATCCTAATCAAATAAGTCTTAATTCTTAATTATATTTTGGACTAAGGGTTGGGGTTTGGCATTTCAAAAATAATTTTTATATTTATAAAATATTTTTACAACTTAGTTCTACCAATCAGTTATATATTTGATTCATAATTAATATATAAATAATATAAATATGAATCTACTTTAGATCTAATCTAAATATATTCATAATTATAAATATTTAATTAAAATAATTTTAATTTTAAACAATCATAAATTATCTTAGATTAAATCTAATATATTTATGATTATAAAAATTAAATTAAAATACTTTTAATTTAAATCATAAAATTTCTTAGATTAAATTTAAAATTTTATGATCAAGTTTTAGACCAGCACATACTAGGACAATCTTTACACTATAAGAAAAAAACCTTACATCAGGACAACCTTATAAGATCAATCTGTACAATCTAAAATATTTATTTTTAAATTTAAATAATTTTAAATCTAATAAATTATAAATTAATCTAGATCATATCTAATAAATTTATGATTAATTTTAAATATGCATGAACTAGGATAATCTTTTCACTGTAAGGGATAAACCTTACAATAGGACAACCTTATAAGATTAGTCTATGCAATGTTAAAATTTAATTTTAAATTTAAATATCAAATTATAATTTAGATCTAATCTAAATAAGTAATATAAATATGCATAAAAATCATGTCATAAAAGTTCTAGGCTCTTATACCAATTGAAGAAAAAGTCTAGGGTTTCTAGCATATATTTTGAATTTTTTTCAAAACTAGATCGATGGAAGTGATAAATTAATCATATTAATTTATTTAAAATATATAAATAAACTATAGATCTAAGATCTAATGACATGATCTATGTAAGTAAATAAATCTAAAAATTAAATATTAAATAAAAATATGGATATTGATCATATCAACATCAAACAAAAATCTAGATCTGATTTAGACTACTATTATGATCAAATCTCAATACCTTTTTCGTAAGCTGGGATCTCTACTAGTTGATTTAAGATTGAGACTATCGCTTTGAGCTACACATACATCCGATCTATGTGGAAAGTCCACATGAAGCCCCGATCGTTGATCTAAAATCCAGCATCTAAAAATCAGCATAGTATGCTAGCACTACGCTGATTCTTCTCTGACGGTTGATGGCGAATTCTCTTCTTTGAATGATCTTGGACTCTCCAAGGATCAAAAAGGAGATAGAAGGATCTGAAAGAACTCTTTTTTCTCATATTTTTCTCTCAAAAAGATTGTGGAAAAGGGATCTAAGAGAAAATCTAGACAAGACCTCTCTTCTCCCTTTCTTTTCTCTCACTAGGACATAATAGTTTGTGCCTTTACAAAACCCCAAGCCCAAAGACCCTTTGCACCTAAGATTTCCATGCCCATGCCCTCTCTCTTAGATCTAATACCTGTAGAAATATCATGTCCTAACTCCTTTTAAATAAAGAGTTATGATAGAGTCCTTGTCTAGGTCAAATACCTAGAAAGGTATGTCCAAATTGAGCAAGAATTGGGATGCCCAACTCTTGGGTGCCCCCTTCTTATTTTATAGCATGGACTCTAAGAAATATGCATACAAAAGTCTTTTATTTTTTATAAAAAAACATAGAAAAAAATCAGATGGGTTGGCAACTCCAGAGGATAAGAAAAGTTGATGCGTGAAACTCTATCCAATAGAGTCTTAGGTCAAAACAAATAAGTTGTTTTGACCTATGTTTTGACCTATTCTACAACCAATTTCCTTCTAACAAGATTGGAGGTACAAAGAGGTTGTGGAGGCTCTCTAGGCATGAGAAGTCCCATGCAAATTCCAAGAAAAAATGGTGTGGGGTGGTGAGTTGGTGCAAGGGAGAAGTCCTAGTTAAACTAGGACTTCATGCTTTGATAATCAAAGCTATTCTTTAGCCCAATTAAAATAGATCTTGATGCAACCTAATTAATAGTATTCTTAATCTAACTAGAAGCATAATAAAATATAATTTAATTTAATTTAATTTTAATTTTAAATCTTAATCAAATTAAAAATTAGGTGCACTCAAGTTCTAACTCAACTAGAATTTAAGCTTTTCTTCCTTGCAATTAGCTTATCCCATAAACCAATTAAACTTGATCCAATCAAGCCCAAACTAAATTTAATTAAATAATATTTAATTAAACTTGATCTCAATGCTGAAGCTTAATTAGATTGAGCTAATTAGCAATTTGATTGCTAATCGATTCTCCTATAATGCTTGCATTAGGTCAAACATCAATCGTATTGAATGTTTAACCCTAAAATGATTCTTAATCATTATTCAACCATCTGATCAGATTGAGACCACTTATGTGTATGATCCCATAGATTCGAACCTAAGTCGATAGCATAGAAATAAATTTTTATACCAATCAAAATGACCATGTAGCAATGGTATCCGATGGCTGGATAGGTCGAATGTATAAAGCAACACTCTTAAAACCCATGTGGATATGGTTTTCGTATAATTTATTTTCTTGACCTAAATACTCATAGGACAACTCAAAGTTTAACTATCAATCCTAAATAGATCATCCATATTATATTTCAAAATACCAAAATCATCTTATGGATTATCCTGGCCAAGATTTTGCTAAATTAAAATATAGCGATGCATTATCTCCAAACTCTTGGAGCGGTTAATCTCATCCTGATCACTCACCGACTTTATAAGTACTTGACTATGTCCAATAATCTTTCATCATTAAATTAAAAATTTAGATAGTATGATACCAAAATACAGTGAGTTGCTTGTAAGCCACCGTGGCAATCTCAGATCTAAGGGACACTTACACCCATATCCCATTAGAGGAATTTTCGATAGCAAAATGCTTCAAAGTTGATCATGTTCAGTGATGATGTACTCCTACATCTCACCTGTATGCCATACTAGTATCTCCACACTTCTTAGTTAACCAACCTATATGGCACACAATGATCTATACTCGATAAACATTGTCGTTCCAATTAATAACGTATCATTTGATCACAAATAATTTAAGGACTAATCAATAAATTCTCTTTTTATTGAATCTAAATTATCCTAAGAACTTCATCACAATAAAGAAGTTTATTAAAAGATGTAGACTTGTGATGAAAATTACTAAAAATAAATTTTTATTTAATAATATTTTTTTATAATTATAAAATAGTATAACTATTAATAGGCTGACGATTGGCTTTGGGACATATTTTCCAACATAATTAAGAAGAAAATCAATACATTCAAGTCACCAAAGTGACTTCCCCAAGCTTCAAAGAATTTCATTTTTCTAAAACTTTATACTATTTATTTGTTATATTCTTGAGTTGTATCCAGTTTCTTGGAGAAAAAAACTTAGGGATTTAGGCTAGTTCAAGACCATAATCAGATGATTGTATTTGACTAAGTCAAGGGCCAGGGACTTAGCTAGAAAGGTTGTAGTTGGTGAATCTGAGCAAAACTAACTAAATTTAATTATAAGCTTGCATAAAATAATCGGACTACAATCAAGGAGCAATTATAGTTGGAATTTCCAAGCGGAAGGTCTTGAAGAGTAGACGTAGGTACTGAATTTAGTATCGAACCACTATAAATTTATTGTATTTATGATTGCGTATTCAACTTCCTTTTATCTTGTGCTGTTGTTATTTATTTCTCCTTAGCATAGCACAAGCACACTTAGATATTGCAATATTATATATATTTATTTTAGTTTTTAAAGAATCCAATTTATTCCTCTCTTAGGTTACTATCTCTGGGCAATAAGTGGTATTAGAGCAAGATACTTTATCGTTTTGATTTAACAATCAAGAGTTAAAAATAATGAATGGACCCCAATTGGATCTCTCTCATTGAAGGCTAATTTATCAACATGCCACATCTTTTTAATGGCACAAATTATACGTTCTAAAAAGCATAAATAAAGAGATTCAATCAAATACTTGGTTATGACATGTGGAGTGTTATAATCATTGACCCTTACACATGTATTGTTGATATTGATTGTGTGCTCTCTCTCTCTCTCTCTATTATCCAGAAAGATGGCAACCCAAGAGAGGAAGAGGGGGGTGAACTGGGTTTTCCAAAAAAATTTAAGCAAATCTAAAAAATATGCACTTTCAACCAAATTAGCTGAAGTGTAAGTATGGTGTATGCAATGTGTAGTAGTGAAATTTAGAAATAGATAATGCAATGCAAGAATTAAAATCAAGTCAATAGAACATAACATAAATGAAGAAAATAGATCTAGGGTTTCAGGGTTATATTTTGAAACTTTTTCAAAACATGCAGTGAAAGAGATGAATTAATCATATTAATTCATAAATAATATAAGAAAGAGCCCTAGATCTAGGATCCTATTGTATGATTTAAGCATGCAATTAAATCAAAAATCAAAGATTAGAAGAATACATGTTGATCATGTCAATATCAAACTACACTAGATCAAATCTAGACATAAATCAAAGAGATCAAATCATCCTTACCTTTGCAAGTTAGATTCTCTAGCTTGCAGATCTAGGGCTGAGGTTGCTGCTCTGATCTGCATACATATCCAACCTCTATAGGATATCCACACGAGCCCTCGATCATCAATCAAAAGTCCAATGGATGAAAATTAGCGCAGTATGCTAGTATTGTGCGATCCTTCTTTGATGATCGATCTGGATCTTCCTTCTTCAAGTCTTAGATCATCTAATATTTAGAAGATAAGGAAGAAGATTTGTGATATTGAGACACCTCTCAAAAACTCACAAAAGATAGAGGAAGAGATCTAAAGGAAAATCCTAGAAAAAGAACCCTTCTTCTTGTTTCTCTCACCAAGACACCTTGATTGGTGTCTCCACAAATTCCCACACCCTAAGGTCTTTGTGCCCAGCTCTTCCCATGCCCCAATAACTCTCTCTTAGATCAATAATCTTTGAAAAAATTAAGTCTTAAGTTCCCTTTTATAAAGAGTTAGGATAGTGTCCTTGTTTAGGTCAAAAACCTAACAAGGTATATCCGAAAAGAGCAAGACAAGGGGCACCCAACTCTTGAGCACCCTCTCCTTATTTTCTACTGTGGACCATCCCTAAATGTCACACAAAAGCTTCTCATAAACTCTTGAAAAGACCACAAAAATATCAGGTTTGGTCGATGCCATAAGGGAGGACTTTTTGGTTTCTTAAAATTCTATCTCATAGAATTTGTAATCAAAACAAACTCCCTTGTTTGACTTGGTCCACAACAAATTACTATGTAAGAAAGAAAGGGGAAGGGCTTGGGTGTGTGGGGACTCTCTTGGGACATGAATAATTCATGCAAAAATAAAGAAGGGATGTGGGGTTGGCGTGTAGATTCTTATGGCGCAAGGAATAGAAGTCCTAGTCACATTAGGGCTTTTAATTTAACTTGGTCCAAAATATCTATGAACCAAATTAAATAAAAATTAATTCAATTAAATTAGAATAGATCTTAGTCCAACTAATAACCTTATTAAATTAGATTAAATTTAATTTAATTTTAATTTAATTTTTAATTAAAATAAAGATTGGGTTCATATAAGTCCTAATTGAACTAGGACTTGTTCTTTCTTGCAATTGGCTCATCCAATAAACCAATTGGACTTGATCTAATCAAGTCCAAACTAAATCTAAATAAATGATATTTAATTAGACTTAATATTAGCCCTCTAGCTTAATAAAATTAAGCTAATTGGCAATCCAATTGCTAATCGATCCTCCTACAATACTTGCATTAGGTTAAACATCAATCACATTGATTGTTTAACCCTAGAACAATTCTTAATCATCGATCAACCATTCGATCAGATTGAATTCTTATGTGTGTGACTCCATAGATTCGATCCTAAGTTGATAGCATAGAAATAAATTTCTGTACTAATCAAAGTGATAATCTAACAATGGTATCCGACAGTCGGATAGGTCAAATGTGTAGAACAATATTCTTAGAACACATATGGATATAGCCTCTTTATAATTCATCCCCTTGACCTAAATGCTCATAGGATACCTCAGAGTTTAACTATCAATCCTAATTAGATCATCTATATTATATTTTAAAATATCAAATCCATATCATAGATTATCCTAGCCAAGATTTTGCTATATTGAAATATAGTGATACATTTTTCTCTAACTCTTGGAGTGGCCAATTCCATCTTGATCACTCATCGACTTCGCAAGTACTTGACTGTGTCCAAAAATCTTTCATTACTAAATTAAAATTTTAGTTAGTCTATATCAAAGCACAGTAAATTACTTGCAAGCCACTATAGTGATATCAAGTCTAAGGGATACTTATACCTATATCCCATCAGAGTAATTTTCGATAGCAGAATGCTCTAAAGTTAATCACGTTTAGTGATGATGTACCCTTATATCTTACCTATATGGCATACCAGTGTCTCTATACTTCTTAGTTAAGAGGATAACCAACCTATATAGCATACAATGATCTATGCTTGATAAACGCTATCGTCCTAATTAACAGCGTATCATTTATGAAGAAAAACTAGCTTTTCTGCCACAAGATCGATATGATCTGATCAAATCTATAGTAAAAGTTTCTAAATTTTTTTCTACAAGTCTTAATTAGATCAGAGAGTTCTCAAATTTGATCCTAATGATCTAATATTAAAAATTAAAATTAAAACTAAATTTAGGAATATCAGATGTTACTTTTAGGATAAACCGCTTTTATCCTATCGATGATTTGTAGTAGCCCACGGTTCTAGATCTACCTATGCAAGCACCTGGCCTTTATCAGAGTCCACTGAACCTGGGTCTAGATGCACTCTCCTTCTAGATCTGATCTCCAAAAATCAAACCTGGAGTCTTTTGGTTGATCCTTCAAAATAGTCTCTAAAGGTCACACATCCATCTCACGAATAACTTGTCTTTCTTCCTGATCTATGCGCTAAGACACCTAGATCTTTTGCTAGAACTCATGCCCAACTCTTGGGCATGGAGAAGAGTGAGAGGACCAGAGAGAGTGGTGTGGAGAGGGGATGGTGCAGTAGCCTTGCGGCATGGGAAGTGGGTGCATGGAAACCGTAGGTGCAGGAGAGGTTTAAATAGACCTCTATGTGCCATGCAGCATCAACGAATCATATTCATTGATTTAATCTGATCTAAATCTGATTGGCCATGTGATGTCACCTGATCCAATCAGATTAGAGATCTCATAAATCCTCTTTAAATGGCACCAAGTTTAGATAAAACCAAAAGGGTGGGTGCCTGGGTGTTTGATCCAATCAAAAAAACCCTAGAGTTTGATTCATATGGGACTCTCTCACTTTTTCCCATGTGCGCATGTCATAAGGGCTGACCCCTTTAATTTTCTCATGAGAATCCTCCTTGGGATGTGTGCTGTAGATGAAAAAAGGGGGTGCATGCCTCCTGCCCTCTTTTCTTTCTTGCAAAGATTGGGTCAATGTCCTGATGAAATCAAAAATGGTAGGTGGTGTTAGGAATTAGGAGGTATTATCTTATTTCCATTTGATGGATTAAGATAATCCTTTTCTAACCTAAACAAGCTCTAGTTAGACTAGGATAAACCCTTATAGGATTCTCAAGTAAGTCCAAACCAATTTGGCTCAGTCGAGATGAACCAGAAAGACTATAGAAGAAGAATGCTAGGCTCAATCGTGTGCTAGCATGATTTTCTTAAACCTAATTAGATGTAATCCAAATTAATCAAACTTAGTTAGCCTAATTGATCACATCCAGATTCAAACTCTAATTTGTGTGACCTAGTTAGGTTATGTTCTATATAGTAATAAGAAATATCGTGATCTCTATGATCGACATCATCGAAACATCTTTCGATGGAATAGAACTTTTTTGATTAATACAATTAGAATGATCGATCATCAAGATCATTTTGATTACTCCCAAAATCCATTAGTGACACCTAGTGGTATATGGTGGCAACCCATCAGAATCGAATTCAAACCTCTCAGTGCAACTACCTGTGTGATTGGGTTCTTCTATCTTGAGCCTCGATAGGATTAGGGTTAAGGTGAACTCGCCAAACCCAACATCTGTCATATGAATAAATCATTCGATTCGAGTTTGATGTGAAATCCTAATAGAAACTATTTCTATGATCTTCACTCTATCATGGCCATGGGCTTATGGACTCAACCTCATGATTATCATAGGGCTACTCCTCATCTACCGAGGTAGATAGATCTCATATTGGTGTGATTCAATTCCTACAATGAACATGAAATAGCCAACATACACCTCAGGATTTGATTGGCTAGGAGACCAAGTTATGGTGCAGTCAAATTATAATACCCTTAAGATAAATTGCCGATGTACTTCAAGTCAAAGAACCAGACACATCTACTGCAGCATCGAGCTAGTCATCGATGACAAGATAGACTCCCTTATGATTGCTAGAGGTGGTTACGCTTAGTGCCCTCATTCTCTAATGAGTACCTGTACTCTCACTCTAGGGTCTCCATACCATAAACTCAAGACTTATCTATCCTAAGAAAGTGATCATACACCAACCTTCTAGATCGTTCACCATCCTCATGATGATCCTATGGTCGGAAGCTGTTTATGTGTTAATTCTGAAAATACATATCTTAAATTTTCAACTCTTGAAAATATATATTAGCATTCCATTAACTCAAAAGATGTATCACAGATACTATGTACACAATATGATAGAATAAAATAATTCTTTATTGATTTTAAATCAAAATTATAAAATTATCCTTAGAAGTGTATTACAAGTGTCAGTTAGTCTGATTTCTAAGACACTCATCTAACAAACTTCTACTTGATCTAAAATCAATTGGCTACAAATCTAAGTTCCATCTTTTTAAGATGGGCTTTGATCATTTGCTGGCTCAATGGCTTCATCAGTGGGTCAGCCGCATTATCTGCAGTGTTGACTCTCTTGACCTCGACGCATCCCTTCTCGAGATAATCATAGAGCAGGTGATATTGCTGCTCGATATGCTTCAACTTCTGGTGAGACCTCAGCTCCTTAGCTAGGACTATGATGTCATTGTTATTGTAGTATAGAGGAACGACATTCGATGGCATCACTCCAAGCTCTATGGTAAACTTCTTATACCAAAATGCTTCTTTTGCAGCTTTTGATGCAACGATGTACTCAACTTTCATGATGGAGTCTACGATCACTGTCTACTTGAAACTCTTCAAGCAACAGCACCACCATTGTATATGAATAGACTTTCCGATATTAATTTTTGATCGTCTATATCGGACATAAAATTTGAGTCTATATACCTCTGAACCTGGAGTTCTTCATTTTCAAAAATAAGAAATATATCCTTAGTCTTTCTCAAGTACTTAAAAATATACTTTACAGAAGTCTAGTGCTCTTCATCTAGATTCGACTGATATCTGCTCGTGATACTCATAGCATGCATAATATCAGGTTGGCATATATGAGGCTTCCTATTATCGAAGCATAAGGAATCTTGCTCATGCATTCAAACTCCTTAGGTGTGCTAGGATATATCTTTTTGGAGAGATGAATACCATGTCTGAAGGAAACCAATTCTCTCTAGGAGTTTTTCATGCTGAACCTTTTCAGCACCTCCTCTATGTACATCTTTTGTGAAAGACCTAACATCCTATTTGGTCTATCCCTATAGACCTTAATTCTCAATATAAATGATCCGTCTCCTAGGTCTTTCATAGAGAACTCCTTCGACAGCCACATTTTGATGGATGTTAATATGGAAATGTCATTCCTAATCATAAGGATGTCATCCACGTACAGTACAAGAAAGACAATAGCACTCCCATTGACCTTTTTGAATACATAAGATTCCTCCTTATTTTTTATGAAACCAAATAATTTGATCACATCGTTAAAATGAGCATTCCAGCTCTAAGATACTTGCTTGAGTTTATATATGGATCTTTGTAGTTTGCAGACCTTGTGATCACTATCACTAAATGTGAAACCAAGGAGTTGTTCTATATAGATATCTTTCTCAAGATATTCATTTAGGAATACCATTTACAAATCGATCTGCCATATTTCATAATCAAAATATGCTGCGATTGCAAGCAACGTACGGATGGATTTAAGCATGGCTACTGGCAAAAAAGTCTTCTGATAGTCAATACCTTCGTGCTGACTATATCCTTTCGCTACGAGCCTGGCTTTGAATGTCTCTACATTTTCATTAGCACTTATTTTTCTCTTGAAGATCCATTTACACTTAATAGGTATAATACCTTTAGGTAGATCTACCAAGGTCCAGATTTGGTTTGAGCGTATCAAGTCAATTTCTGACCTCATTGCCTCTAACCATTTTTTGGAGTAGATCTCAGATATCGCCTCATCATAGGTCTTGGGATCATCACCATGAATCCTATTTTTCATGAGAAATATTTTCTCTACATCTTTTAAAATTGTACCTAAGTATCTCTCAGGAGGATGGAAAATTCTACTTGATCTACGAGGTGGAGGAGGTTATGTTTGGACTGGCTCTAACTAATTTGATTCCTTAGGTTTCTTAGCTCATTACTCATCGAAAACCTTCTCCTCAAGCCTAATCTATCTTTCGATGCCACCATCTTGGATAAACTATTTTTCAAGAAAGATGGCATGTCAACTTACAATCACATTATGGTCTTTCAGAATGTAGAAATAATATTCTAATGACTTCTTAGGATATCCAATGAATCAAGATCTAAAGGACCTAGACTCTAATTTGTGTACCTACTATTTCTTAACATGGATTAGACAATCCCAAATTCTATGATGACTTAGACTTGATTTCTTATCATGCCTTATCTCATACGGTGTGATAGAAATGATTTTAGAGAAAATTCTATTGAGTAAGTATATTGCTGTCATTAGACTATATCTCCAAAAAAAATCAGGAAGATCCGTGAAGCTCATCATAGATCGGACCATATCCAATAGGGTTCGATTTCTTCATTTTTAAATCACGTTGAACTGAGGTATTTTAGGTGGAGTCCATTGAGAGACTATGCCATTATCTTTGAGATAGTCTAAAATTTTTTGACTAAAATATTCACCTTCTTGATCTGATCAAAGAATCTTAATGGGCTTTCTGATTTGCTTTTCTACTTCGAGTCTAAATTTCTTGAACTTTTCAAAGACTTCAGATTTGTGTCTCTTTAGATACACATACCCATACCATGATAGATCATCGATAAAGATAATGAAGTAGACATAATTGCCTCTAGCCAGCACATCAAATGGGCTGCACATATTTGTATGTACCAAGGCAAGTAGGTCCATGGACCTTTTCTCATGTCTCACAAAAGGAAGCTTGGTTATTTTATCCTGAAGGCATGATTTACAAATTAGATATGACTTGAAAATCAATTGACTCATAAGTTCAGATTTCTCCAATTTGTTTATCTTGTCTTCAGCTATATGACCTAGTATAAGGTGCCATAGATACCTATTGTTTAGACTATTCTTAAGTCGCTTAGATCCTATGGCATTCATGTTTTGCTTGATATTAAACATAGATACATCAACATGCAATTGATAGAGATCATTAATTAAGAAATTACTTATAATTTTATTTCTTTTAAAAGGAATAGTATAGTGGTCCTTAAGAACGCTAATTACATAATCTTACTGTGCTAAACAAGAAATAGAAATCAAATTTTTGCTTGCTGTAGGTACAAAATAACAATCTCTAAGAATTAAATCTAAATCAGATGATAGTCGAAAAGGATAGGTTCCCATGGCCATAGCAGCAACTCTTGCTTCATTTTTAATGCACAGGATCATCTCACAATCTCTCAACCTCCTACTTTCCTCAAAATCTTGCATAGAAGTGCACAAGTGAGCACTAGAACCAGAGTCAAACACCCAACTAGATGTAAAGGAAACCATTAGATTAGATTCAATTATGAGCATATCTCCAGAAGGACCTACCTACTTTTTGTTCTTCAGGCTGGCCAGGTATAAAGGATAGTTCTGCTTTTAATGATCGTTGGTATTGTAAGAAAAATACTTTTTCTTGTCAGCATCTTCTTCTTCAACTCTCCCTTCTTCTTCTTCCCACATTTCATCTTTTGCTTCTTCGCAGATTTCTTCTTCTTTCCAAAAGACTTTTTCTTGGAAGAAGTCTACTCTATAGCAAGTACTGTGCCCTTTGAACCTTTCAAAGAAAGCTCAGAAGTAACCAGCATGTTCATTAACTCAGCCAAGGTATATTATAGTTTATGCATATGAAAGTTTATAATAAACTATCCATATGCATCAGTCAAGAACTGCAAGATCACATCAATTTGTAGGTCCCTATCCAACTTGACACCAAGCTTCTTAAGCTCTTCTAGGTCCTTGATCATCATCAAACAATGATCTTAGACTGACTGTCCATCATGCATTTAAGCCTTAAAAAGTCTTCTTATAATTTGATACTTGGCTGTGTGACTCTCTTCACCAAACAACTCTTGTAGGTAAGCTAATATTTGGCAAGCAGTCTTGATGTCCTCTTATTGGCACTAAAGCTTATTAGACATCGAGCCCAACATGTAGTACCTAGCTTTATTATCTTCATTCATCTAGTTCTTTAGAGGTGCCCTTTGTTCAGCGGATGGACATGCTGGTAAGGTGGGGGATCCTAGTCTGATACATGAGTCAGCTTTTCAAAATCCAAAATAATTTTGAAGTTTGGGAGCCAATTCTTGTAATTGGATCCAATCAATTTATGGGTGTCTAGGATTCGGGCTAGTGGGTTGGACACAGATATTTTTCTATAGAGAGTCAAAGTTTCTAGTTAGACATTATAATTAGACTTGACCAATTTATTTAGTAATTTTATTTTTAAATAAATTTTAGCTTTCACTATTTTCTCGAATCCCTACATTCTTTTAGCAGAGATGCAAAAATCTTTGGGATCAAAAACTTCTAGTGGGTGGTGCTGTCCCACTGACTGGCTCTCCTCCTCACCTAAAAATCATTGGTGATGGGTCAGCCCAATGGGTGGACAACTTTTGTCCAATGATTCTCTAATCATGGTGCACCCGAACCTAGTCTCTAATTCATGAAGCTTACCATGCCTGAAATATTGCTCCACTCCTTAGTTAAGTCAGACCCACCATTTGTATAAATTGGATTCCTGATTAGGTCCCTCACCGTATCTAGAATATTGAGCCCAACCCATCCTCAAACCCATAGCATCCAATGCCTAATAGATATGGTTGCATCTTTTCGAAGCAACTAAACCACTATAACCAGCTGAGAATAATCAACCTCAGGAAGGGCCCGTACATCTACAATGGTGGAAGACCTATGTTTTAATATTTTCTTAAAAAAATTTAATTTAGATCTCCTAAACTTGACTTGACTTAGTCATAGCAATTATGACTAACCTAGTGGCATGGGTTAGCTTGAATCGTTATCCATCTTAAATCAGAACTGGATTGACCCAATCAGCCAGGTAAGTGAAATTAATGGGAGAAATATATCATGAACTCATCATGAATGCATTCAAATTGAGTAAATTGAGTAGCTTCTAATTAATGACCACTGATCGTATTTACCAAACTTATCTTAACATCAATTTCTCAAATCAGAACTAATCAGATTAGCCTATAATTCAGGCTCGAACCTCGAAGCTAAATTAGGTCTTGACTTGATCGACCACATATGACTATGAGTCGATGTTGATTCAGACTTAATTCTGTTGGACTGATCAATTCTAAGTACTTTTGATCCCACCTAATTAAATCTTGATTTAGTTTGATCAACCGCTAGACCTAATTGAGCTACCCATATCCGAATCCAATTTTATGAAGATGTTTTAGATCTAAAAATTCATAATTTTTAGATTGAATTAGTTTCATAAACTTACTTCTTAATTAAGTTTGGATTCATAAACAAAACATGCATTAAAATCCTAGGATTTTAGGATCTAGGATTTTGCAGAAAAGTAAGTTTTTAACTTTTGATTAAGAACAAACAAGCAGCATCTGTACATGCCATAAGAGCATCCTATCGAATGAAAAGAGAGGGCCTTTAAATCCTTCTTACTCTTATGACCAGATGGCCAAGAAGAATGCCTTAATCAAAAATAAGATTTATACTATAAAACTATAATATCTATAACATATATCTTATGTATAATTAATAAAACTAATATGCATGCTTTGTTAGATCTCATATATCAAAAAATTTAAACTAAGATATATATATTTTTATGATCTGATATATCTCATATAATATCTAAAAACTAAATTAATAAATAAAAATTATATCTAAGGTATGATCATTACGAAGAACTATTTCATATCTGTATCTCTGATATCTACTAATTAAAAATTATAAAACTAAGGTTTTCCGAAGAACATAGGATCGGTTAATCTGATCAGTCTTCTGTAGATTTGTAGCAAAAATTTTTAAAATTTTTTTTATAAATCTTAATCAGATCAAAAAGTTCTTGAATCTAATCCTAATGATCTGATATTAAAAATATAAATTAAAATTAAATTTAGGAACATGAGATGTTACCTTTAGGGTAAACTGCTTTTACCTTGTCGATGATCTATAGTAGCCTATGGTTTTGGATCTAGCCACGCAAGCGCTTGGCCTCTACCGGAGTCCACTCGGGTTGAATCTAGATGCGCTCTCTTTTCGGATTTGATCTCCAAAAATTAGATCTAGAGTCTTCTAGTTGATCCTTCAAAATGGTCTCTAAAGGTCACACGTTCCTCTCATGAACAACTTGTCTTTCTTCTTGATCTATGCACCAAAACACCTAGATATTTTACTGGAACTCATGCCCAACTCTTGGGCATGTAGAAGAGAGAGAGGACTAGAGAGAGAGAGTGGCATGGAGAGGGGATAGTGCAGTAGCCTTGCGGCATGGAAAGTGGGTAAATGGAAACCCTAGGCATAGGAGAGGTTTAAATAGACCTCTATGCGCTATGCAGTGCCATGCAACATCAATAAATCATATTCGTTGATTTAATCAGATCTAAATCTGATTTGCCACATGATATCACCTGATACAATCAGGTTAGAGATCCCATAAAAGTCCCCATCCTTTAAGAAATAGGTATTGGGACTTGCTCAGACTATGGATAAGTCTTACAATCAGGCTTTATAGGAACACCAAGATAGGGGTGGGGAGGATCATGTCTGGAGGAGTTTTGAATCCAACAATAATAATATAATGCTACTCAACCACAGTACGTCAGCATATTTCTGGACTTAGTATCACTGTGTGAAATTTCTACCTAACCCTTTCTAGGTTTGCCCCAAAAATTGTGTGTCACATCCCATAAGGAGCCAGATTCCTCACTATGAATTATCATACATTCATAACACGTGTCGCTCTAGGACATTCCATATTCCCATCTAAGTATAGTCAGATATATTTAGTTTAGCGTCGTGGATCCTACCATCCCTTCTGTGCACCTCTTTTGCTTTTATCTTTGCCGAAATAAAATGGAGTACCGAAGATCATGTCATTCATTTTCAACTTGACGAGAACTTAAATGAATATAGATTATTAAAGACATGAATAGAGCAGATGTCATGGTAATTAACTCATAAATTGGAGATGCATTGGTATTACTTATTCCTGACCACCATTAAGATGGATTAAGAATTCCAACCTCTACTTTCTAACCTAGACAAGAAGGCATTCTTAGTCTGATTCAGCAAAATGAGGGTGTAGTTGACAATTTGTTTCATCTTTAGTAGATGAGTAGAGGTCATTTGATTGTCTAACGATTCAATGTAGGAGTCAACATTTCGGCTAGCATGCGGAGAGATGAGATTACCACAAGAGTATTACTATCAAAAGAGATAGAAATGATGTAGAACTGACGAATCACAGTTGCGCTATTTAGTAGAATTGAATTATTTTCTCACACCACCTAATTGGATCTTAATCGCACAGTTAGGATACCAAATTTATAAGGAAGATCTAAACTCTTTTGTTAAGTGCCCCACTTCATTCTAAATGGTTACAACTCCAGACAATACCTCAATGCTAACACCATAATGGTTGTGTAATCTAAGTTGTTAGATATACTGGGTCCCAGAAGCCAGAATTGGCTGACACTTATATACACTGTGTCTACGTGGGTGTCGCTTGACCAATTAAGAGATGTCATTTTAAGGTTTTAGGTTCTCCCTAATTGAGAATCTGATATTTAAGAATGTGGATGTAATTTTCTTATCACATTATTGAGCGTTAAATTACTTATAGTAAGCTCCGTGGATCTTACATAGCACTATTCGGCTATGCGACACTGAGGTTTGATATGATGATTAGCTGATAATTCATATTTTCAAGAGTTGAAACATTTTAAACACATTCAATGTAATATCATTATTTCTACATTTAGTGAACTGGTATTCTAATTCATCACTGTATTGGCCGACATCTCATCTTACACTAGCGTGGTAGGGAGGATTCGAAGCACCTTTGATTCAGAATATGTTGGATGATCTGATTCAAGTGCGGAGCATTCATATAGTCACGAATAGGGCCCGTATTGTGCAGTCCATATGGCGAGAGTGAAAATAATATGAAAGAGTTTCTATTTGAGTAGATTTCGAGCACATACCGCGGAGCTTGAATCGAATGATAAGCGACAACAGATATGAATAGGGAAACTCAGCTTCATCGATTGATGAATTCACACTGTGAGAGAGCCGGGGCACCATAAGTCATCATCTCGAGTTCCCGAGAGAGTAGTCATTTCAGAGGGAAGTAGTGGTACCATATGAACTCATCTAATTCACTTTAGGATCATGCCTGATATAGCCTACCAGAGGTTGTCGACAGTGTGTGAGCTTCTGGAGTGTTGTTGTTTTTGCCCACTGAAGATATGACGCATTCGACTAGATGTTATCACCTACGCTTGTGGTATTTTGTGAATGAGCAGACTTAAACCATATATATCTAGTCGATCTCCATAGCACATTCGAAATCACTCTATGAATTGTATGTATTTGGTTCGGACATCAAAGAGGTTTACTTAGGAGCTCTCTTACATTTGTAGATAAGAATAGATATATCTGAGTGATGATTCAATGCATATCAATGATTCGATGGAAATCTTATACTATCCCCTCATTGGATCGCATATAGAACTGAATTCATTAGAGGAGAAGTAGCGCGCCTCACATTCAGAATGAATACGAGTGGAGAATTACTAATCATCACTAAGTCCCATAGCCATGCAGGGTATCATCAATTGACTGATCCAGTACAGATGGTGATCTAAATGAAATTCAATTAGGGTTCAAGGTAAAATCGTACTAGCACTTCGACTTGAAACCTAAAACATTCTTCTTTTTACTATCATTAATAGTGTCCTGACTGAGGCCAAGAGAGTAGAGTTTGTAATAATAGCATAACAAGATATAAATAGTCGCTCTTATCAGGTTTTCCACTGAATTCGTGGATCTTTAGAAGGTACGCGCTATACCAGAGTACAGTCAGTGCAAAAAGGGGATTGATAGAGGACTAGGTGTTTTACTGATATGTTTCTAAGGCCACAATAACCTCCGTGACCATTTTCTGATCGGAGTACGACCCTCGCAATTTCTGATTAGCGAGTCCTAGAATGACTTTCGGTTCTAAAAGCCTCTAACCCATGACTGGATGTTCAAAGAGTGACATGGCACGTGCCCAATTGAGAGTTTACGCTCAATATGTACTTCCGCTGCTGTACCTGCGAGTGTGCACGGTCTATTTCTGTACTTGCAGCAGCAAGCTTAAGTGGGAGGCTTGGTCCTTAGATATCACTGGTGCCGATCTTGGGGAGAGCGCAGCAATTAGAATGATTTAGATGATTGATCGTTGTCTAGCCGTCTAGCAGGAGGCGTCACCAGATTGTAACTCGTAGAGTTTTGCGTAGATAGGTGCCATACCTCGTTATTAAGGAGGTATTTTCATTTGATGGATCCTTGCTGATCGCTATAAGAACCAAAGTCATTTAGCGACTTAGATTTCATTTACCATACAGAACTGAACCTAACGTGTGTCCAGTTCACGAACAGAAAATATACGCGAAGTCTTTGCGAATTATTTCCCACTAATCAGATTTTAGTTCGATTTCTACAATCCATCGAGGAGAGTTGAAAAGACTGATTCTTAGGGTGGTCAATTGATCTGAATAAGAAGAAGTTGTGACATACTATTTAGTGCTCAAAGGTCTAATAAATCTATGCTACGCACATCGCGTTCCAGATTCGTCAAAAAGAGCGCACACGCTTAAAAGACTTCTGCCATGCACTACTCTAAAGTCTTGTTGTGCCTCCTCTCTCATCCTCGCAATGGCCACAAGATACCATCATCTCGCCTGTTGCGCTCGTCTTCAATCACCAAAGGTATTGTGCCGGTATACCTTAGAGTTTGGTGCAATCCCAGCATGAGAGCTAAGAAGGACGATACATCGCCAAAAGTCAATAGAAAGGGATCTTGCTCTGTAAGGACTGATCTGCTAAGCCCTGCCACCAAACTGCTTGTTAGTCATTCGCACAAATATGCTACTGATTTTCCATCTTCGTACCTATGATTAGACATCACAGTATGATCCTCATATTTGTGAAGATGTGATAGAGAAGAATTGAGCCTCTCCAGATCTCTCGAGCATATCGATGACCATTTGGTAACTTTGCTTCTCTGTGGCCAACATGTTGAGCGGCTAAGGATCGCAACCCTTATGTATGTCGTAGATCCAGGGACTATCTTCCAGCTACGTGTATCGGGAGGAAGGGACTCCTGATCACATGGTAATATGATTACCCATACCACTAAGAGTAAAATCCTAAAATCATTGGAAGTAGGGCGTGTAACACGCCTACCTCATTTGTGATGTGTTGTTATGTTCTTTCCATATAATGTTAGGAATTAGGTAAGCAGCCTAGGTGTAATCAAGTTCACCTGAATTTGCTGCACGAAGTCAGGGAATTACGTACCAAAGCGTACAACAAATTATTTTGTGAAAATTTATATCTTTTGATTCCGATTTTAGAGTCTCCTAAAGAAAACCAAACTTGATTGGTCCTAAGTTACGGAACCCTGATCTAAGGAGGAATCCAAAGAAGAAATTCCCTATGTCTCAACTCAAAACTCCAAGTCAATTACTTTCATTCAATTGATATTATTCACAAAGTGGAGAGCGTGTGACTTGAAGTATAGTAGAAAGAGTTAATAGAAGAATCAGAAGAAAGGATATTGTTTAATTATAATAGATTTAGATGACAAATATTAATAGGAGCCCTCATTCGACCTCAGATATCACTTCTTATGAATTAATTTCATATATGAGTCTATAGAGGAGATAGCTCCTATCATATTCTGTGGATTAAATAATAAGTACCCCCAGATACCCTCTAATGCCTGACTGATCCTCCCTTTCTTATCCCTTCCCATATGTGTCCCTCACATAACTCCTCTTATGTGCTCCCTCTTTCCTTTGCTCTTTCTCTTACGATGCGCGATTGATAGAAATATGTTTTTCGGCTGCCCTGTGGTCTAAGTACGCGATAGCTCAATCCCCACTGGATTGTATAGCCGTGTAGGCGTAAGCACTGACTTGGGATTTGTAGTAATGAGCTACTTTCGTGCTTGATTAAGCCTGCAATGAGCCATAGCGCAACTGACTTCTTGCGCCTGACTATTATTTATTGCACAATTGCTGTATCTTTCATAAAACAAGATCAGAGATGTTTTATGCCATGAGAGTTCTCGCGCAGCGTCAGATCCGCAGATATACTTATAAGATTGATGGCCGATATGGAATATGACAAGAGACGTAGGATACGGCAAACAAATCGAAGTTTCCCATGTAGTGGAAGATCGGTATTATGGAGCCAGGGCGTTCGCCTATTTCTCCTGAGCATGGGGCTAAGAGTGCCAGAACTGCTTTCGAGCTCTTCACTCCATAGCGTGTACTTAGCAACCTCATTCATTGGTCGTATTCAGATACAAGAGCACATGTGATTAGAGTTTCAATTAGGATCATCTCACTCTACACACGTATTTAAGACATTAAATTCTCTAGTCTAGTCTTTATGTATATATTTCTAATGTTTGCATATTGTTGAATTATTAAATCATAGATTGGCGATACATTCATTCTCATCTGCTTAAACAGGATGAGTATAATTTCTGAATGTAACTAGAATCTAAGTGAACTCAATATTAAAGAAATAATTTACTTTACTTATAGAGCATAATATATCTCTTAAGTGCTAGCCCATGTTATCACTGATATTCATGAGAGTCCGATGACAGAACACAAAATACTGCGAACGGTCATGAGGGAATTTGCAGGACTTTTTCAGTTACTCCCAATCTTGCATACTATTTAGCTTAGTTGTTATGAATTTGTTGTCGTTTCTGCTAAAGATTCAACTTCAACTAATTTTGTGAAGTAAATCGATTGCCCCTAATATAAAGAGCAACTATGGTACCGAATATCAGTATCATCAGATCTGACATCCACACATAGGAATACAGGATCCTGCGAGACTATCGATCGCACAAATCCCCACCAAACCATTATGTTCGATGATATTGGCCAAAACTGTCTTTTAGATTCATATAAATTCGAGGCACATGTTCTCTCGGAATCGGTTTCAGCTAATAGAAGTCATCTTCTCGTCTATTTTGGCTTCCAAATACTTAACGCTATGTGCATTTCATGTAATCACCTATTAGTATAATGTCGATCACATTTGTATCATAATTCAATGAAATCTTGGGATGTCAAATGCCGAATTTGCGCTAAAGTAGCCGTAGCAATGCGTGCCAAAAGCACTTCTTGTTAAGATAGGGATTCCTAGCCCCTATCTGGCGTGACACTTTTCAGTGATGGATTCTGATTCAGTGACGTACTTCTTCTATTTCTCGAATGCACATATAAAAAGCCGACTGAATGGAGTGATTTTGAGGGACATCTCTATACGTGGCAAAACATACGATATACTACGATCTCCTCTATACCAGACATCCATCACTTGTCTATCAATAAATTAAAATTGGCAATTTGAATTATTCGGCGAGGAGTCGTACATATGGTTTTATCTACATTACATCTTTCAGAATCTTGGTATGAAACCATCCATGTAGTGCAAGGAAATCACCCATCTCTTTTCGTGCATTTGTCCGTATAAACGAACTAGCCGACTGGACGTTATGGTCAGCATCTTCATAATTTCTTGGGGCTCTGATGTGATTTGATATTAGTGGGCCCCTCTATTTATCATCTGTTATTTGCTCCATATCGACCATTGGATAGAAGTTAATTTTCTATGTTCTAATATTCTAGAACTGATATGGTTCAGTAATTCTGCGGGGTACAATGAAAACATGTATGTAGCATAGATCCTTAGGAGACAGTAACAAACATCAGCAATTGCGATTGTCACTAAGTTAATTATGATCGCGTCTATTGGGCGTATTCTGTAGTCATTAGACAAATATTTAATAGCATTGCATCCAGGCAGTGGGATTATGGAAATTTTTATTACTGCGTATTGTACACCTTCCAAGTTGCTCCATACTTTTCTTTCCATGCTTCATAAATTACAACACACTTCTACTTGGCATCCCAACACGAGCTACGTCGTATACACTGCAAGAGTCGTACACTAGTGGATCGTTCTGCCCGTTCACATTACATCCTCCGTAGCTTTTTGTCTAGGCGTGATCCTCTTAATGCTCTCCAGTGCCCTCATTCCCTACAGATACCAATGCTTTGTATTCAGCCAACATTATTATTAACTCTGTGGTTGATACAAACTTCAGACCGTCTTCATACGATACTTCTCTCCACCATCCATGACATTCAAGAATCCTTCTGGTTTGCACACAATAAATATTTCCCATGAAGACTCTTGGCGCCCGTACACCCAATTTTTCGTAGACATCAGAATGCCGTTTCAAGTCTAGTGACTTTACGTGAATGATCCTATGGTCGGAAAGCTATTTAGACATCCATTGTACGAGAGACCTCATAAAAACAATATTACATGACAAATGGATCTTACTACTTTTTCCTACAGGCTGGTGGAGGCTACAAGACTTACCCATAGAATTTCGTAGGTAGTCTCACTCTTTTTATGCTAAACTCACAAAGATGTGTCGTCATTCATCACAGGTACTAGTATGTACTGGACAACATGTGACTACTGATATAATAGAATTCTGCCAATTTCTTTATATTTTGTAGATAGTTCAAAATTGTAATTAGAGAATTGTACTGTATTCTGATGTGAGTTAGTATTATAATGTATCAAAAGGGATCCTTACCAATCTGTGTTATACATGAGCGAGCACTTATCTAATTAATTTCGAGGTCATTTATCTCAGTTTTTATAGCAGGATATTCTTAATGCAGAATATAAGAGTTTTTTTTTTATTATTTAATATCGAGCATGAGAATAACATATCATATGATATCTTAAGACTTCATTCATAATAATGGGTAGGTTCATTAGATGCAATGAGGAGGAGTGGTTATAGAGTGACCCATCTTGATATATACTAAAAATGATCATGTAGTACTTTTGGTGATGTACAATTACAAAAATCAATATGAGTGACGTATAATAGTGGTAAGCTTTCTTCACATCAATCGTTGGATTCAATAGACCTAATGATTGACTTTTTAGGATATATTTATTCAAACAACTCCCACTTGTCCTAAAGTCACTTCGACACAGAATCTAATATCCATCTTGGACTTAATTGGTTGTCAAAATTTCTTTATCGCCAAGCTTTTGTGAAGGGTCGACAGGTTCTTCTTTTCATCAATATGTTATGCTAGGTCGATCAGGCATTCCTACTCTTAAGTCAAATCGACCATGAATCTTCTATTAGACCAATAGTGGTAGATCGATCATTGTTACTTTGCCTGCTTTCTTGACTAGGACTGCGTGCCTGAAGCGAAACTGGCGCAATATTACTTTGTCCGGTTGGTGTAGCCACTCAGGTCATACCTTACACGTACATGAATAAGCTACATTCTTCAGAGTTCGCAGTGTCTTTTTGCTAAGACAAGGCTAAAGTCTAGTGAAGGTTGTAAAGGTTAGTTTTAGTAAGATTTCCGTGCAAATGAACTATTTATAAGGGTAGAAGCATGCATGCAGTAGGTCTAGCAGAATTCTACTTTGTCTGAAGCTACTTGAGATGAAGATCAGTTTTCACTTAGTCACCCCATCTAGATCTTCTACAAGACTAGACGATAAATGTTTGAGCTTTGCTGATTTTTCTGGTGCAATTGGTCATCATCTTTCGTTCACTACACTATGACATCTGGGAGTCTACCCAATAGTTCAATTCCTGATAACTGCTTGGGAAATATCGTTTGGATCTTTTCTAGTTCGCCCAGTCCAGAGAATTCCAGTCGCTCCCATTTCATTTAGGATTACAAGATGAACCCTAACACCTGACACGCATGAGAATTCTCTAAACTTATGCCACTATAACAATCTGAAGCTATCATGTAGTGAGAATATGTTCAATCGTGAGTCAAAAAATCTCATTAGTTTCAAATCTGACTCATCATAAACCACCATTGGTCCTTAGTATTTCTCAAATAACTAAGGATGGCTTTCACCACCTTTCAGTGGTTCTCTCCTGGACCGACCAGATTGATATCTACTCACTAATTCTAGTAAGTATGCCATATGGTCTAATACATATTATGGCATACATATAGATCCCACTATCAAGCATTGTCATCCAATGCTCCTCTCTCTAATCATCTTTCCGTGTCCTCCGTGCTCCATTTGCGGTTGATCCTTTTGAATATTTTTAACCAAGTGCTGGTAAGTTACACCTACACTTTGAGCCCAAAGGCATGATCTTATAACAATAGAGACCATGGTTAGTAATAAAAGTAGTTTTTTTTCATCCTTTGATACTATCCAAATTTGATTATAGCCAGAGATGGCATCCATAAAAGTGAGGAGTTCATGGCTTGAAGTTGCATCCATCAATTGATAAATTTTGGATAAAGAATAGCTATCTTTAGGGCAGGCCTTGTTCAGCTTCTGAAGTCTATGCTCATTCTCCATTTTCCATTTGCCTTATGATGAGGATCATGTTGGAGATCCAATCTGGATAATTGACTTCCTAGATGAATCCGACTTTGAGGAGCTTATCGACTTCTTTTGCTATTGCTTTCTATCTCTTCGGTGCATAGCTATGCATCTTTTCTTTCACTAGCTGATGTTTGGGATTAATAGCTAGATGATTTCCATAACTTCAGCATAAATTTTGGGATGTCCGTAGGGATCTAAGAAAAAGCATCTACATTTTCCATAAGAATCCGATGAGTTGCTTACGTACCTCTTCTCCTAGATTGGAGTCAATCTGCACCATGTGCTCTTTATTTTCATCATTCAAAGGGATCGAGACCAGATCTTCCATGGTTCCCTCCATTCTTCAGTAAGGTCATCTTGGACATCCAGTCCGTTAATCGGGCAAGGGTTGATTATTATCCCTTTGCAAAGTGATTAAGTAACAATGTCTTGCCAAGGCTTGATCCCTCTGATCTTTTCGACCCGTGATTCATTAGAAACTTCATCTTTAAAAATTTCTACACTATGTCCGAAGTCATTTACTTACAATCTTGCCGGATGTATCCAGATGGAAAACCCAAGTGCAGTACCAGCTGCTAGATCTCTGAGTCCCCCTGTAAACATTCGAATAGCATTATAGACAGTATCCTAGGAAGTGCTGTAGGATTGCTTCTACAACCCTTCAACACAAAACAATTCTTCTCCACTGGAGTGAAGTCTGCGATGGAGTAAACCAATCGCACTAAACTCTTCTCCTTATTTCTTGTAGCCGACGTTAAAATGTTGATTATTGCGCGTATTGTCACATCACTTCGGATATTAAGTGTCGGGTCAGATGCGAAAGCGCACATACAGACAAGGAATATCCCACTCTATATGTGTGGCAGTACCATCATTTTGAGTCCCAATGTTGCTAGGTTATATAAATGAGCAAATAGGAGATCATCCTTTTCCTTGTATTAATGAGAAGCTCAATCTATAAATTAATACGATCATTCTACCCTAATCTATATCAAATTGCATGTTTCTTATACTCAGAAGAAAATTGCTTGTTCTTGCAGAATACATATATGGATATTTGAAAAGTAGCTATTGCACACCTTGGTGACACTCATCTTATTCGATAGTGAAAGATATACCTAGAGGTTGTGATTATCAATCGTCATTCGATTTAGACCTTTGCAGAAACTGTACGCGTGTGTCTTTTACATCTTGCTCATCTCTCTCACTAGGAAGCGAATCTATGTCATTCATCAAGTTCCTCCATTCTTAGACCTACCACGCATCTTTTCATAATCTCAACTTGGTCACTGTGCCGTCGAAGGATGTCTCCTAAGAAGCTTAGATTACATAAGTTTAATGTATTCGAATGAATTTAAGCATTGATTACCATAGGACCGAGCACAATGTGGGCGTTGTTCGATTGCCTGAGCTGTCGCTCCTCCACTCTCACTCTATCTGTATTTGACGTATTTGATTTATCCTTATTGGTGTCAAACAGTTCGAGCACTCTTTTTATCTAGTGCGTCCTTCATTCATTGTGCGAGCTTGCTTCTTCTCGTAATTTTCTTTGAGGCCAGAAAGTCTCCGACTTTTCATCACTTGCATGAAGAGTCTCCTTCGAATCTCACTTCTATTGGAGCCCTAATATTCCAGGTCTGCATTCTCCCAATGATCCATAGTAATCAATTGACTACATGATCTATGGAACCTAGAGTGTCTATAGATAAACCTTCGTTGTAGAGTTGTCGGCTTTCCCTAGTTAAACATTTTGTTAAGGAAGCGATGAGTGATGAGCGAGTCCCTACTCGGCCTCGAGCATAAGCCACTATTCGCCTTACTTATCTCATACGCAATCACTCTCTCCACAAGCATAACTAACGGTGCATCTCCGTTCTCATTGGCATAACAATCATAAGGGAGGCATGGTGGTTGAGACTAACACAGGAATATTATAAGTTAGTTGAGCATTGGAAGTTTACTAGCACTATTTGATCACTAAAGCTTAACTTATGTAACATACACTTTAATTTTTTCAGAATAAGTATCTCTCTGCAGTAAGAAGTTCTCCGGGCTCAGTCATTGTTCAACGCTTAAAGATGCATGGGATCTGAAAGCTCTAACATCACTTAATAAAAATTTTCAATCTAGACATACAAAATCTTGATTTCTTGAACGCTTTCACATGGATCACTCTTCTCTCTTCTCAAAGTACTACTGTTGGCCATATCATTCATCTAAGGATACTTCACGACCACCGTGATCAGTCTATAACTCTCTATATACATATTAAAATATTAGAGCGTTTCAATTTAATGCCTAGAGACACTATCGAACCTATGTTCTACTCGGTCTACCTGAAGTAGCAGCAAGATGCAATATCACAACTCCTATTATAAAATCTTCTAGAGAAGTTATCTTATTCAATCCAAAAAAGAAATAAAAAAGATTATTTTTTCAATTAAGTACTCTCACATTCTTTTAAGGATGACAATAAAGGGGCCCAATTAGGCTATAATGGTGTATCAATTGATCACATTTCAGAACCTTCCTGCTAGCATGCTTATGGTTTAAGCAGTATATGTCAGACAGCATCTATGATTCGAAGCCTTTTGGAGTTATAAGCATGGATAGACTTTCCTTCCCTCAGACCAAATTTAAGATATTTCTTTTAAATTATCAAATTTTTATCAATCATTCTTGTCATTTTTATCATTCTTCTCATTCTTGTCAGCTATGAGCTATGACTACATTATCCCTATGGTAGGATCATAACATCACGTATCATCTTACGATGAGCTGCAAATCATCTGATAGCAAAGTCCTTCAAAATTGTTGGTCTGCTGGTGATTAGTCGCTGGTCTACTGAAGACATAAATCCTCAGGACTAAATCTTTGCCAACATATTAGACTTCATTAGTACTCAATTAATCTTAAATCATAATTCTTTTCATCATACATGTTTCTTATTTTAGTTTATTTAAAAATGCATATAATCATGTGGTATTTAAATCAATCAAGTGTAGTACATAATAAGATCAAAACTTTTAATCATGATTCATCATAATATTTTAAAAATATAATACTTTCATAACAAAATATCACCATCAAATTCATGCATCATTTCATAAATCATGTCAAGTAAATACATTATAATTTATTGATAAATCTAAAAAAAATGAAACATTATTTATCTCGTACGCATTCCAATAAATTCATATTATTCTTATAATTTTTTCTAAATTCTTCTATTCATAGATCCTATCGTAGTACCCCATTAGTAGACATTTACAATCCTATAGCAAATTAATTTTAATAATTAGAAAAACTATGAATAATTTAAAAAGATAGGTTGACGACAGTCACATCTAATAGTTCGGATCATTCTAATTGTCCTAAGCTTATCGATCAAGGTTAGACTAGGAGATAGATGGTTCAAAGTTTATTTATCTGAATTAAATTGGATTCAAAGTGATAGAATTAGAAATCTTTTATTGTGTTCACAAATTAAGTAGAGAGATGAAGTCAGAGGAGAGAGAAACTATGAAGATAAATTAGAACTAATCAGGTGATATAGTCCAAAAGTTTGATTGATCAAATCAAGATAATTCAAATCAAATCATGATAGAATTATCCCATAGATAATTCAATAAAATCATGGATGATAAAGTCTAATGATATCTAGTCCAATCGAGGTGGGTGTCGGAACATGTTCGATGATTACGGATCAAGATTCCTTCATTAGGGTCATTAAAAATCATTATCAATCTTTTCAAATATCTAAAAAAAATTCTAGGAGAGAGAATTATAAGGAATACAAGCAATCTAGAGAGAGAATTTTAGAAACAAAAAGTTTTAGAGAGAGAAAGTTGTAGAGAGAGAAAATAGAGAGGGAAAGAGAGAGGAGAGGCAAAATCTTCTTCTTTCTTTTCTTTTTCTTTTCTTATTTTCTCTTTCTTTTTTTTTTCAAAATTCAATGATCATATTAGATAGAGAAAATAGGAGAGGGAAAATAAATTTGCTAGGGAGAAATAATTAGATTCAAGATTCGATATGAGAGAGAGAGAAGAGAGAAAAGAATCTCTTTTTTTCTTTTCCTTTCTTATTTTCTCTTTTACTTTCCTTTTTTTTCTCTTTCTTTCTTTCTTTCTTTGTTTTTTTTTTGGGGCTTTGCCTTCATGAAATAGAGGACCCATGGTCCTCTTTCTTTTCTCATGAAATAGGGGAGGCTTTTCTTCCTCTCGTTCCTAGGGTAGGGGAGGATATCCTCTCAACCAACAATAGCCATGGCTGGAGGAGATGGCCATAGCAGCAATAGCCGACAGGGTCTGGTGACCAACGACGGTCGAAAGGTGATGAAAAATATCTAAATAGCTCACAAAAAAATAGGGGAACCAATAGGGCTTCTAGTTTTTGATTGTATCTAGTAAATTTTAAATTAAATTCTATGATTTTAAGACTTAAAAAGAAGCAGAGAAGGATTAATTTAAGAGTCTAAAGGATCATTACCTTCATCCAGATGGTTTGATGGCCTGCGGTTTTGGTGAATTTGATGAAATCGTAGAAGAAGAGGAGAACGAGGTTCTTTCTATGGTCACCGATGACTAGACTATGGGTTTCGGAGGGAGGCTTTGGCCCCTATCAATTTAAAGATGGCCGGAGGAGGAGTTTGAGTCCTCCTTGGCTTCCATCTTCGTGGGCAACGACTTACGAAAGAGGAGTTTAAATGAAAGAAAAATTCTTCTTCATGCCCCAACCTTTCCTTCTTTTACTTTTTTTTTTTAGTTTGCTACTTTAAGATCTATGCTGGAGGGGTAGGGGTTAAGTGGGTTGAGCCTAATTTGGGTGGGGTATTGAAGAAAAATCCTGAATTTCTTGGGTCAGGTTCGTTCAGATCTGATTGAATCGAGAGGCATATTTCAAAAATTCTCCTCTCAGATCCAGATCAGATCTGACACTTTTCAAATCTAATTTATGATCTGATAATTAAGAAAATAAAATAAAATTAATTTTAAATTAATTTTATCTTGATTCTCGGTAATCTGATTACCTATTGATAATCCTGTGGAAGCTCTGAGGTTCTGGATCTAGCCACGCAAGCACCTAGACTCTACCGATATCCACTTTAGCTGGTTCTGGAGATCTTCTCCTTCTCTTTCTTTTCTTCAAAAATTAGATCTGGATCTAATTTGGAGGATCTTCAAAACTTCTTCTAAAGATTATCCATCATCTCTGCAGCAGTGTTGCCTACTTTTTTTTTGTCAGCTTTTTTCTGCCTGACTCACACTAATTTGAAGGACCCAACTTTCTTAGGCATGGGGAGGAGAGAGAGGGCTAGATGGTGGCATGGAAAAGGGAAAGGGGCAGCCTTGGGGTGTGGCAAAGAGGAAGAGTTCTTAAAAGTGGGCGCAGACAGGGTCTATTTATAGACTCTACTGCATCATGTAGTGCTGCATCACCCTGGCCAATCACGTTGCTTCGTTCAATTAGATCTAAATCTGCTTGGTGGGATGAGAGACCCACGAATTCATCTTAAGGTGGCACCTAAGATTGGTCAAAGTCTATAGATGAGGGTCACCTAGTTTAAATCCAACAAGCAACCTGGAGTCCCATCCGTATGGGACTCCAGCATTCCTATCCATAGGTGCATGCCATCCTAGGCATGCACCCCATTCTTTCCAATTTCTAGAGAGGGGACAAGCTCCTATCTACTCTCCAATAGGTGCATGACACATGGGTAGATGTCCAAGGGTCAAAGGTCAACATTTGACCAAGTCAAAGTACAAGAATTTGTAGGTGATGAAAAATGGCAGGTGTTGTGTCAAATTTATCTTATAAATTAAGACAATCCTTTTCTGACTTAGATAAGCTCCAATCAGACTAGATAAAGATATCTGAGTGAGCACAAACTCATTTGACTCAGTCGAGATAACTTTTATGATAGAAAAAGGAGAATGTTAGGCTCAATCGTGTGCTAGCACGATTTTCTTGAACCTAATTGAATCTTATTCAAATCAACTAAATTGTATTAGTCCAATTGATGATATCTAGATCCAAACCCTTATTTGTGTGTTCTAATTAGGTTCAATTCTATATGGTAATAGGACGTGTCATGATCTCCATCATCGACATCATCAAAACTTC
This sequence comes from Cocos nucifera, assembly GCA_006176705.1. Lineage (NCBI taxonomy): Eukaryota > Viridiplantae > Streptophyta > Magnoliopsida > Arecales > Arecaceae > Cocos > Cocos nucifera. Next base: position 92,471 of record QRFJ01002395.1, read on the forward strand.
TTTCGATGAATCAAAACCTTCTGATTCAGACAACTAGAATGATCGATCATCAAAATCATTCTAGTTGCTCCCAAAATCCACTAGTGACACCTAGCAGTATATGGTGGCAACCCATCAAAATTGAAAATGAACCTCTCGGTGCAGCTACTTGTGTGATTAAGTTCTTCTATCTTGAGCCCCAATCAGATTTGGATTAAGGTGAACTCGTCAAACCCTAATTTCTATCATATGATTTAATCATTCGATTCAAGTCCAATGTGAAAACGTTAATAGAAACTCTTTCTATTATTTCACTCTGCCATGCCATACATGACTTGACTCATGATTATCATAGGGCTCCTCATCCACCGAGGTAGATAGATTCATCTTGGTGCAATCAATTCCTACAATGAACATGCTATAGCCAACATGAAGACCTATCAGGTTCGTCCAGATCTGATTAGATCAAGAGATATATTTCAAAAATTTTTCTCTTGATCCCAATCAGATCTTGATATGTTTCAGATCTGATTCTTATTATTTTAATAAAATAAAATAAAAAAGATAAATTAAATCAAATTTAATTTACCTGATCTGGGTAATCCTATTACCCTGTTGATGATCCTGTTTGCAGCGGAAGGTTCTGGATCTTAGCCACGCAAGCGCCTGGCCTCTACCGGTATCCACTCGGGTTGGATCTGGAGATCCTCTTCTTCTCTATCACACCTCCAAAAATCAGATCTGGATCTGATCTGGAGGATCTTCAAAACTCTTTTGAAGATGAGCAGTCGTCCTTTGCAGCAGCGCAGCCTTCTTGCTTTTGATCGCCTTTCTTTGATCTGAATCGCACCAACCAAGGTCCAAAACTCCTTTTGGACGTGGAGAGCAAGGGGAGAAGAGACTATGGCATGGAGAAGGAGGGGAGAGGCAGCCTTGGGGCATGGAGAAACTATGATCTCATCATTCATCTTAATCTGAGTTGGGCGCAGGGTCTTATTTATAGACTAGCTGTGATCCAACTCCTCTTCTTCCCAACCAATCACAACCCTTTGTGAAATCAGATCTAAATCTGATTGGTGGGAATAGAGTCCCCTGGATTCCTCCTTAGAGGGTGCCTAAGACCAGTCAAAGTTGGTTCTTAGAAGAACTCTAATTGGAATCCAAAAAGGAGATGGAGTCCTTGTCCAACAAGGACTCCTAGGCGCCTCCAACTTGGGCACACGCCACGCCTAGGGTGGCGTGCGCCTTTCTCCTTGCTAGGTTCTGGCAGGGGGACAGGCCCCCACCAACTCTTCAATAGGTGCATGACATGTGGTCAAAAGTCAAAGTGTCAATGGTCAACGTTTGACCAGTCAAAGGTAGACTTTTGACCAAAGTCAAAGAACAAGAAATGGCAGGTGACCAAAAATGGCAGGTAATGTCTTACAAAATAAGAAAACCTTTTCTGACTTGGACATCCTCCAGTCAGACCATATGAAGGCCTCTGATTGAGCACAAACTCCTTTGGCTCAGATAGGAAAACTTATTTATGATAGCAAAAGAAGAACGTTAGGTTCAATCGAGTGCTAGCACGATTTTCTTGAACCTAATTGAATCTCATTCAGATCAATTGAACTAGATCAGTTCAATTGATGATCACCAGATTCAAACCCTTGTTTGTGTGACCCAGTTAGGTTCAGTTCTGTATGGTAATGGGATATGTCATGATCTCTATCATCGACATCATCGAAACTCCTTTCGATGGATCAGAACTCTTCTGATTCGAACAGCTAGAATGATCGATCATCTAAATCATTCTAATTGCTCCCAAAATCCACCAGTGACACCTAGCAGTATATGGTGGCAACCCATCAGAGCTGAATGCGAACCTCTTGGTGCAGCTACCTGTGTGATTAAGTTCTTCTATCTTGAGCCCCGATCAGATTAGGGTTAAGGTGAACTCGTCAAACCCTAGTCTCTGTCATATGATGTAATCATTCGATTCGAGTCCAATGTGAAAATCTAAATAGAAACTCTTTCTATTATTTCACTCTACCATGGCCATGGGCTTCTGGACTTGATTCTCATGATCATCATAGGGCTGCTCCTCTACCACCGAGGTAGATAGATTCCATCTTGATGCAATCCAGTTCCTACAATGAACATGCTATAGCCAACATACACCTCAGGGTTCCATATGGCTAGGAGACCGAGTAATGGTGTAGTCAAACTATAACACCCTCAAGGTGAACTGCCGATGCATCTCAGGTCAAAGAACCAGACACACTACTGCAGCATCGAGTCAGTCATTGACGAGAAGGTAGACTCCCTAATGACTACTCGAGGTGGTCACGCTCAGTGCCCTCGTTCTCTAACGAGTACCTGTACTCTCGCTCCGGTGTCTCCACACCGTAGACTCAAGACTCATCTACTAAAGAGAAGCGATTGTACACCAACCTTCCGGATCAATCACCATCCTCGTGATGATCCTATGGTCGGGAGCAATTTATGAGTTAATAATGATTATTCATGTCTTAAATTTTCAACTCTTGAAAATATGAATTATCATTACCATTAACTCAAAGGATGTATCACAGACACTAAATACACATATGTGATAGAAAATAACCCATTTTATTGATTTTAGTCAAAATTATAATTTTGCCCCTAGAAGTGTATTACAAGTGTCAGCCAATTCTGGCTTCTAGGGCACATATATCTAACAATCTCCCACTTGTCCTAAAGCCAATTGGCTACAAGTCTAAGTCCCATCTTCTCAAGGTGGGCTTCGATCTTCTGCTGGCCCAACGGCTTTGTAAGTGGGTCTGCCACATTATCTGCGGAGTTGACTCTCTTGACCTCGACACGTAACCCTTCTCGAGGTAATCGCGGATGAGGTGGTATCGCCGCTCAATGTGCTTGGATTTCTGGTGAGACCTCGGCTCCTTAGCAAGGGCTATGGCGCCATTGTTGTCGCAGTATAGAGGAATGGCATCTGATGGCATTACTCCAATTTCTGCAGCAAACTTCTTGTACCAGAATGCTTCCTTCGCAGCCTCTGATGCAGCGATATATTCTGCTTCCATGGTGGAATCTGCTATCACGTTTGCTTGGAACTCTTCCAGCTGACAGCACCACCATTGCACACAAACAGACTGCCAGATGTCGACTTTCGATCATCTATATCGGACATGAAAGTCCGAGTCTGTGTATCCCTGGACTTGGAGTTCTCCATTACCAAAGACCAACATCATATCCTTAGTTCTTCTCAAGTACTTAAGGATACATTTCACAGAAGTCCAGTGTTCTTCACCTGGATTTGACTGATATCTGCTTGTGACACTCACAGCATGGGCTATATCAGGTCGTGTACATAGCATGGCATACATGAGGCTCCCTATTGCAGAAGCATAAGGGATCTTGCTCATGCGTTCTATTTCCTCAGGTGTGCTGGGGCACATCTTCTTGGAAAGATGAATACCATGTCTGAAGGGTATTAATCCCCTCTTAGAGTTTTCCATACTAAACCTCTTTAGTACTTTCCTCTATGTACATCTTCTGTGAAAGTCCTAGCATCCTATTCGGTCTATCCCTATAGACCTTAATTCCTAGAATAAAGGATGCTTCACCTAGGTCTTTCATGGAGAATTCCTTGGACAACCACATCTTGACTGATGTCAACATGGGAATATCATTCCCAATAAGGAGGATGTCATCCACGTACAATACGAGGAAGACAACAGCGCTCCCACTGACCCTTTTGAAAACACATGGTTCCTCTTCATTTTTGATGAAACCAAACTTTTTGATCACATCATTGAAACGAGTGTTCCAGCTCCGAGATGCTTGCTTAAGTCCATATATGGACCTTTGCAGCTTGCAAACCTTGTGATCAGTATCACTGGATGTGAAACCTAGCGGCTGTTCCATATAGATATCTTCCTCAAGATATCCATTTAGGAATGCCGTTTTCACGTCCATTTGCCATATTTCATAATCGAAATAGGCTGCAACAGCAAGCAATGTGCGGATGGATTTTAGCATAGCTACTGGGGAAAAGGTATCCTGATAGTCAATGCCTTCGCGTTGACTATAACCTTTTGCCACCAAGTCTAGCCTTGAATGTCTCCACATTCCCATCTGCACCAATCTTTCTCTTGAAGATCCATTTACACCCAATAGGTACTATACCTTCTGGTGGATCTACCAAGGTCCAGACTTGGTTTGAGTGCATCGAGTCAATTTCTGACTGCATTGCCTCTAGCCATTTCTCGGAGTCGATATCTGATATCGCCTCGTTGTAGGTTTTGGGATCATCACCATGAGCACCATTACCTACGAGGAACATTTCCTCTACATCCTCTGAAATAATACCTAAGTATCTTTCAGGGGGACGGGAAACTCTTTCCGATCTACGAGGTGGAGGAGGTAGTGTTCTTATTGGCTCAACCTGATTTGGTTCCACTTGGTCCTTAGCTCGTTCTGCTTGTGAGACTTTCTCATCAAGCTTGATCTGCTTTCCAATGCCGCTATCTTGAATAAACTATTTTTCAAGAAAGATGGCATGTCGACTCACAATCACATTGTGGTCTTCTGGAATGTAGAAATAGTATCCTAATGACTCTTTAGGATATCCTATGAATCGAGCTCTAAAGGACCTAAACTCTAACTTGTCCGCTTGTTGTCTTTTGACATGAGCCGGACAACCCCAAATTCTGAGATGACTCAGACTTGGTTTCTTACCGTGCCATATCTCATACGGTGTGGTAGGAACGGTTTTAGAGGGAACCCTATTCAGTAGATAGATTGAAGTTAACAATGAGTGTCCCCAAAGAAAATCAGGGAGGTCTGTGAAGCTCATCATGGATCGAACCATATCCTAATAGAGTCCGATTTCTCCATTCTGAAACCCCGTTGAGTTGAGGTGTTCCTGGTGGAGTCCATTGAGAGACTATGCCATTATCCTTGAGATAGTCTAGGAATTCCCTGCTAAGGTATTCACCTCCTCGATCTGATCGAAGAACCTTAATGGGTTTTCCTGTTTGTTTTTCTACTTCATGTCTGAATTCTTTGAACTTTTCAAAAGGCTTCAGACTTGTGTCTCATAAGATACACATACCCATACCTAGACAGATCATCGGTAAAGGTAATGAAGTAGACAAAATTGCCTCTAGCCGGCACATCAAATGGGCCGCACACATCAGTATGTACTAGGGCAAGGAGATCTGTGGCCCTCTCCCCATGTCCAACAAAAGGGAGTTTAGTCATTTTGCCTTGAAGACAAGATTCACAAGTTGGATATGACTCAAAAGTCAATGGACTCAATAGCCCATTTTTCTCCAATTTGTTGATCCTATCTTCTGCTATATGACCTAATCTCAGGTGCCATAGATATCTGTCGTTTGGACTATCCCTAGGTCGTTTGGCATTCACGTTTTGCTCGATAGTTAGAACAGGTACATCAATATGTAGCTGATAAAGACCATTAATAAGGAAACCATTTGCAATTTTATTTCTTTCATAAAGAATGTTACAATGGTCCTTAAAGAAGGTGATCACATAACCTTCTTGTGCTAAGCATGAAACAGAAATCAAATTCCTGCTAGCTGCAGGCACAATAATAACAGTCTTTCAAAACTAAGTCTAAACCAGATGGTAATCGAAGAGGGTATGTTCCCACGGCTACTGCAGCAACTCTTGCTCCATTACCGATGCGTAGGATCATGTCTCCATCCCTCAGCCTCCTGCTATCCTCAAGACCCTGCATAGAAGTGCACAGATGAGCACTAGAACCAGAGTCAAGCACCCAACTGGATGCAGAAGAAACCGTAAGGTTAGACTCAATAACGAGCATACCTCCAGAAGGACCTTCCTTCTTGTTCTTCAGGGTGGCCAGGTAAGTAGGGCAGTTCCGCTTCCAATGGCCGTCGCTGTTGCAATGGAAACACTTTCCTTTGACATCGGCCTTTCTTCTTCGGATTCTGCCTTCTTCTTCTTTGATCCTTCCACCTTTTGCTTTTTCACAGACTTCTTTTTCTTTCCATAAGACTTTCTTTTGGAAGAAGTCCGTTCCATAGCAAGAACTGAGCCTTTAGAACCTTTCATAGAAAGCTCAGCGGTAACCAGCATATTCATTAACTCGGCCAAGGAATTCTGAAGTTTATGCATGTGGTAATTCATGATGAATTGCCCATATGCATCAGTCAAGGATTGCAGAATAATATCGTTCTGCAGGTCCAAGTCCAACTTCACACCGAGCTTCTCAAGCTCTTCCATGTCCTTGATCATTGTCAGACAGTGATCTTGGACTGACTGCCCATCACGCATCTTAGCCTTAAAAAGTCATTTTCGTGACTTGATATTTGGCTGCGCGACTCTGTTCACCAAACATCTCCTGCAGGTGAGCCAACATTTGGCGAGCAGTCCCGATATCCTTCATGTTGGCGCTGGAGCTCATCAGACATCGAGCCCAACATGTAATATCTGGCCTTATTATCTTCGTCAATCCATTTTTCCAGAGACGCTCTCTGTTCAACAGATGGACGGGCTGGTAATGTGGGAGGGTCCTGGTCCAAAACATGGGTTAACTTCTCGGAACCCAAAATAATTTTGTAGTTCCTGAGCCAATCTTTATAATTGGGTCCAGTCAGTCTATGTGTGTCCAGGATACGTGCCAATGGGTTGGACGCAGACATTTTCCTGTAGAGAGTCAAAGATTCTAGTTAGATACTGTAATTTTGACTTGACCAATTTGTTTAGGGATTTTATTTTTAAACAAATTAGCTCCCACTATTTTCTCGGATCCCTACACTCCCTCTGTAGAGATGCGAAAATCTCCACGATTAATGATTTCTAGTGGGTGGTGCGGTCTCACCAACTGACTCATCACCTCACCTAACAGTTATTGGTGATGGGTTAGCCAATGAGTGAACAACTCTTGTTCAATGATTCTCTAATCATGGTGCACCCAAACTTGGTCTCTAATTCATGAATCTCACCGTATCCGGAATATTGATCCACTCCTTAGTTAAGTCAGACCCACCATTTGCATAGACTGGGTTCCTAATTGAGTCTCTCACCGTATCCAAGAATATTGAGCCCAACTCATCCTCCAGCCCATAGCATCCAATGCCTAATAGACATGGTTGCATCTTCCCGGTGCAACTGAGCCACTGTATCCAGCCGAGAACAATCAACCCCGGGAAGGGCCCGCACATCTACAATGGTGGAAGACCTCAGACTTAATCTTTTCTTAGGGAGAATTGATTCAGGTCTCATTAAACTAGACTTGGCTTAGTCATAACAATTATGACTAACCTAGTGGCATGGGTTAGCTCGGATTATTGACCACCTCAGATCAGAACTGTGTCAACAGATATGGCCAGGTAAGTGAGACCGGTGGAAGGAATATGCCATTAACTCGTACAAGAACGCATTCAGGTCGAGTAGCTTCCAATTAAAAACCAGTCGGTCGTCTGTGCCAAACTTACCTTAGACACCAAATTGTTGAGTCAGAACCAATTGGGTTAGCCTACAATCCAGACTCTAACCTCTGAGCCTAATTAGGTCTTGCTTGATCGTGACTCGATCTTGACCCAGACTTAATCCTATTAGGCTGGTCAATTTAAGCATTGTTGATCCCATCTAACCAACTCTTGATTCGGTTTGATCAACCGCTTAGACCTAATTGAGCTACCCAAGCCCGAACCCAGTATTATGAATATGTCTTAGATCTGAAATTCTCAATTTTAGACCTAATTAATATTCCATAAACTTAATTCTTAATTAAGTAGGGTTCATAAACAAAATATGCACAATAAATCCTAGGGTTTCAGGATCTAGGGTTTTGCAGAAAGTAAGTTTTGGGTTTCTGATTAAGGACGAACACGCAGCACCCCTACACATCATAAGAACACCCCATCGAATGGGAAGAGAGGGCCTTTAAACCCTTCTTCGTTCTTATGACCGGACGGCCAAGAGGAACGCCTTAATCAGGAACATTCAATACTACAAAACAATATCAGATCTATATCATATATCTCATATATAAAGTAGATCTAATCATGGCATATTTTGCATACATCTCATGTATCAAATCATGCATATTTTCAGATCTAAATTATCTCATAATAATCTAAAAAATTAGATTTAAATTGATCTAATCAAAATAAATTCTAATCTAGACAATTATGTAGAACTATTCTACAACTAGTCTAGACATGCATCAATCATATCTCATATGATATTTCAAAAATTAAATAATTTTTATTTGCTATTTTTTAGATGTTATTATAACACTTATAATATCAAAAAATAGTAAATAAAAAGATCTAAAATATGATTTAATCAGATTAAATCAAAAACATGCAAGAACTATTCTATAGAACTATTCTATTCTAGAACTAGTCATGCATATCTTCTAATCTTAGATCCAAATTCATTTAATTTTAATTTTTTCTGATTTCAGATCTGATCACATCTCATGTGACATCTGAAATCAATTATTTTCTAATTAAAATAAATTTAAAATCAGATCTAAATAATTTAGAACCATGGCTCTGATACCAGTTGAAGGGAAATCCTGATTTCCCGGTCCAGGTTCGTTCAGATCTGATCAGATCAAGAGATATATTTCAAAAATTTTTCTCTTGATCCCAATCAGATCTTGATATATTTCAGATCTGATTCTTATTATTTTAATAAAATAAAATAAAAAAAGATAAATTAAATCAAATTTAATTTACCTGATCTGGGTAATCCTATTACCCTGTTGATGATCCTGTTTGCAGCGGAAGGTTCTGGATCTTAGCCACGCAAGCGCCTGGCCTCTACCGGTATCCACTCGGGTTGGATCTGGAGATCCTCTTCTTCTCTATCACACCTCCAAAAATTCAGATCTGGATCTGATCTGGAGGATCTTCAAAACTCTTTTGAAGATGAGCAGTCGTCCTTTGCAGCAGCGCAGCCTTCTTGCTTTTGATCGCCTTTCTTTGATCTGAATCGCACCAACCAAGGTCCAAAACTCCTTTTGGACGTGGAGAGCAAGGGGAGAAGAGACTATGGCATGGAGAAGGAGGGGAGAGGCAGCCTTGGGGCGTGGGGAAACTATGATCTCAATTCATTCTTAGAATCTGAGTTGGGCGCAGGGTCTTATTTATAGACTAAGCTGTGATCCAACTCCTCTTCCTCCCAACCAATCACAACCCTTTGTGAAATCAGATCTAAATCTGATTGGTGGGAATAGAGACCCCTGGATTCCTCCTTAGAGGGTGCCTAAGACCAGTCAAAGTTGGTTCTTAGAAGAACTCTAATTGGAATCCAAAAAGGAGATGGAGTCCTTGTCCAACAAGGACTCCTAGGCGCCTCCAACTTGGGCACATGCCTAGGGTGGCGTGCGCCCTTCTCCTTGCCAGGTTCTGGCAGGGGGACAGGCCCCCACCAGCTCTCCAATAGGTGCATGACATGTGGTCAAAAGTCAAAGTGTCAATGGTCAACGTTTGACCAGTCAAAGGTAGACTTTTGACCAAAGTCAAAGAACAAGAAATGGCAGGTGACCAAAAATGGCAGGTAATGTCTTACAAATAAGACAACCTTTTCTGACTTGGACAACCTCCAGTCAGACCATATGAAGGCCTCTGTGATTGAGCACAAACTCCTTTGGCTCAGACAGGACAACTTATTTATGATAGCAAAAGAAGAACGTTAGGTTCAATCGAGTGCTAGCACGATTTCCTTGAACCTAATTGAATCTCATTCAGATCAATTGAACTAGATCAGTTCAATTGATGATCACCAGATTCAAACCCTTGTTTGTGTGACCCAGTTAGGTTCAGTTCTGTATGGTAATGGGATATGTCATGATCTCTATCATCGACATCATCGAAACTCCTTTCGATGGATCAGAACTCTTCTGATTCGAACAGCTAGAATGATCGATCATCTAAATCATTCTAATTGCTCCCAAAATCCACCAGTGACACCTAGCAGTATATGGTGGCAACCCATCAGAGCTGAATGCGAACCTCTTGGTGCAGCTACCTGTGTGATTCAGTTCTTCTATCTTGAGCCCCGATCAGATTAGGGTTAAGGTGAACTCGTCAAACCCTAGTCTCTGTCATATGATGTAATCATTCGATTCGAGTCCAATGTGAAAATCTAAATAGAAACTCTTTCTATTATTTCACTCTACCATGGCCATGGATTTCTGGACTTGATTCTCATGATCATCATAGGGCTACTCCTCTACCACCGAGGTAGATAGATTCCATCTTGATGCAATCCAGTTCCTACAATGAACATGCTCATAGCCAACATACACCTCAGGGTTCCATATGGCTAGGAGACCGAGTAATGGTGTAGTCAAACTATAACACCCTCAAGGTGAACTGCCGATGCATCTCAGGTCAAAGAACCAGACACACTACTGCAGCATCGAGTCAGTCATTGACGAGAAGGTAGACT